>AYEL01082019.1:0-58692 GCA_000484575.1 Olivierus martensii | reverse complement strand
CCACTAATAAAGAAAAAGAAATTTGTTTCACTTTTGTACTAAAAATGTATAAAAAAAATAATGAAGTTTTTATTAATTAAATACCTATCTACATTTCCTATTTCTGCTTTTTTTTTAATATTTCTTATTTTAGTGATTAAATCTTCTTGACCCGCTCAATGATTTTTTAAAGAAATGTTTTGAGGAGATATAATTTTCATGGTCGAACAGCTAGGAATAAACTATTCATAAATGAAATGAATCGTAAAGCTAGACTAGAATTTGCTAAGACATATATAAATCAACCTCAAGAATTCTGGAACTCTGTATTTACTCTCATCTACAAACAGAACAGAGTTCCAGAATTCTGTTCTATTCTGTTCCAGATTCACTTCATTTATGAATGGTTTCTTCCTAGCTGTTCGACCATGAAAATTATATCTCCTCAAAACATTTCTTACAGTTTCAACACTTGAGGATTTCTTAAACATTCGTTGCACTTCAGAAGTTAATTTAACTGCACTAGTTTTAAGATTTCAATGAATATTCCTTACTATCCACCTCTCTTCATAGATCATCTACGGCCCGAGACAATTTTTTTTCTTCAAATGTGGTCCAAGGAAGCCAAAAGGTTGGACACCTCTGGTTTAGAGGGAATTTACGTGTGTTTAAAATCTACTCAATGTACCTTAGATATTTTTCTGAATAAAGTTCAAAATTTGATTTCAGTATTTAAAAATTGTTCTAATTATTGTATACAGTAAATTATTCAAATATTTTATTATTTTTTAATTTTAATGCTTAACAGATATATTATAAAATATTATATCTAATATTTCGGTTGCAATAGGACCAATTCCATCAAATCAATTAGTAAATATCATTTATTTTAAAATTTATTCTGTTACAAATTTGATAATTTTTAGCAGCATCATCATGTTATATATTTATTATTATTATTATTATTATTACACAATTCCATCAAATCAATTAGTAAATATCATTTATTTTAAAATTTATTCTGTTACAAATCTGATAATTTTTAGCATCATCATCATCATGTTATATATTTATTATTATTATTACTACTATGAGTAAAAGAGATTAAAAATATCCTAATAAAATTTTAAACTTTCAAATTAGTGGTTTAAGGATTCACTAACAACATATTTCTGATAGGTGCGTATCATCAAATTAAATCAGTTTTGCTTTCCCAATATTTTTGATATACAATACGAGCATAATAATTTATGCTTATATAAATAATTTTATTATTTTCTGCCCCGTCTTTGATATCAGTTATTAATTTTTGCTAATTAATTAGCTAAGTTAGATGAAAAATTAATTATCATAGTCATACTATATATCATCTGTAGATTGTTAAAATGAAACATTAATAAACACTCTGTATATAAAGTTCTATATATTTATATAATTATGAAATTATAATAATGTAAGTTTTATATTGCCCAAAAACTTTGTTTTGATAAAATATAAACTCACAAGTCAGTATATTACTTTTTATATATAAAGACAGTGATCCTCCCCTTCCCAAAAGAGAGAGAGAGAGAGAGAGAAAAAAAAAAACACTTTTCATCATTAAAAAATTGAAAATAAAAGCTCCTACAATTTAAGTTATTGCATACTGAATGCTAAAAAGAAAAATTGCACAAATTAATGAAAATTGCATGTTAATGCTATGGACATGTCTTGCTGACTCGAAACTTTTCAGCAATTATTCTTTGTGTACTGTGCTCAAGAAATTAATCAGTTCCAATTTTTGTTGTAACAGAGCTTTTTGGGTTTTGACTGACTTGGAGGCATTTTTTTTTTTCATTGCAGTGAATGAACTGTGAATAGATTAATCCAAATTGCAAATTTTTATTAATTAAAATCGTCAACTTGTAGTAAAGTGATAATGACGACATATAACATATATAAGCTTCTGATGAACAGCTTTATAATAAGCATATACTGTACTACAATTAATATTAACCTGTATATCTGCATTTAACATAGTCGAACTTAAATTAAAATACCGTCTAAAGATACATATGTAGTAGTATTATAATATTTACTTTTTAATATACCGGTTTAACAGTCTATTTTATTATAATAGAAAAATTCTAATGGAATATTAATCCTTAAAAATTTACCTGACGGAAAAATTCTAAGGAAAATACAGTAATTCTTCCTTGAAATTAATGTTCTTGTTCGCTTTAGCGGATTAAAATTTCTTAAAACTAACTATGTGAGTGGTCAATATACATATTGGACAGGTGATCATTATACAGAATAAAAATAGTATTACATCCTATGGGAAATAAACCAGCGTTTGAAATTTGCTCCCTTTAGCCAGTGGTCATTTTAACAGGTTTCACTGTATATAAAATTTTGATAATTATATACAACAGGAAATAAAATTTTATATTTTTTTACTTTTTTTTTTAATTTACTATTTTTTTATAATTTATTAGAAAATAAAAGTAAGTCTATACGCTCACTAAGCAAATTTATTTTTCTGTCGAGGAAAAAAATCTAAAAATAAAAAAATAACTTATCTTTGCATTTTTCTGTTTCTGCACATCTGTAAAACAGCAAATTCACTAAATAGCTGAGGACTGCAGAAGTTATTTTATTTAATGAACACAAGAAAAATATAGAAAAGGATTAAACTAGTACTGCACTCGGTGTTAGAACATTAGAGTACAAAAGTAGATCTTAAATGAAAGAAAGCGAATGTGGTGAAACCAGAAATCTGTGGGTGAAATGAAGGAATGGCGGAGTCGGTTGAGATCATTAACCCCTTTAGGAGCCTTTTACTCCACAGGAGGTCAGACGGTGGGTATATTCTAACCCCTTACCCACAGAGGTGCCTTTATTGATTATGGTTTTAGCACGTTTTTATAATCCTTTCAACTAAAGAACTTTCAAGGTCAAATTCGATGATCAACGAGTCTTTACAATTAGAATTAACGATAAGCGATACGAGGTAAAACGGATAGAGGTTAAAATGTGTGAAAATGGTTGTATTGTCAATAATAATGACCCAGATTCTCTTTCTCAGCATGGAAGTGGTCGATAAATAACTTGTAAAATAAACTAACCGGCAAGCATAACTAATGCAAACTAAGCATAATTAATTTGTAATGTTTTGGATGTAGTAGGTTGTACTCTTTTCTCCATAGTGAATATCATGATAAAGTCAGCTAGGAATTACGGCTTAATGTTTATACCCGTTTTTAAGTTTATTTTTTAAATCCACTCTTAGATATTTAAACAATTATTTTGACATTTATGCATTTTTAACCTTTTAACTCTAAAGTGTGTAATGGAGGTGCTTTGTGATCAAATTTTAATACTATCAGTAGTGAACTTTTTAAATGTCCGTTACATATTTTTGTTACTTCAAATTCGAATCGAATAACAACCCCGCTTAAATTAAGACACTCTCACAATATATGTTTACAGTTATACGTTAACCCTTTCGGTCCTGGCGTATCATTTATAATATTTTTTATTTTTTTAACCATAAACAATTAATGAAAATTTATCTCTAAAAAAGTCTTAAAGTCCCGAGATGCTAAATTTAAAATTTTATATAATTTAAAAATAAATAGAATTAAATCAGGTCTGAAAGGGTTAATGTATATATGTCCATTTTTTTTTTTACTGCGAGTTTGTAAACTGGGTGAATAAAAATTCTGTACCTTATGAATTTGTTTTTATTACTGGTTTTATTATACCTGATAATAGCCTCGAAGGAGGTTGAAAATTTTAATCAAATAAAATAACTTCTACAGTCTTGAGTTATTTTATGAATTTACTGTTTAAAAAAAAAAAATAACAACTTTCAAAAAATATATTTGTTTTAAAAATTTGTCGGAAATTTTTTTTTATTATTATTAACCATGAAATTATTTTATTTAAGAAAAATATTTCGATGAAATTTCTCATAATTTTCAAATAATAGAATGACATGTACTTGTTTAAAAATGACCGGATATTTAAAACCGGTCTGCATCAAACTAGTTAAATTACGGTTGAATTTGTAACTTGGTTTCGAAATTTGAATTAAAAAAAATCATAGTATTGTTTATTTATTTTTTTTTTTTTACTTTAATTTCTTAGTTTATTAAACTAATTTTTGTATTTATTTTGAAATTTTAAACGTATACTGTACTGTAATTACAGTAATTAAAAAAAAAAATGAATTTGAAATTGGCCTAAATTCAAAATTGAATTTAATAAAAATTGAATTTCTTTTTTCTAAAGTAGCTTTGTTTTCATCTAACATAAGTGCTCGGATAATTTACAGTATTTTTTTTCTATAGACGTACAGTATTTATGAGTAGTCAAATATAAAATTGCTTTCATTTAAAAATTTTAAAGCCTCCTAACTTTGGAAGGAAATAATCAAAATTAAGACTTTTGCATTAAGTCGTATATTCTTATTAAAAAATTCTCATGAAGATGCACTGGACAATTGTCATATTAGATATTAAAAGGGACAAAAAGGGATTTTCGAAGTTAGAGGAAACATTTTTTAAAAACTATATGCCATTCAGTATTATACAGTACAATAAAATAATTTTTTTAGTCGATGCCTAAATGATTAGTTAAATAAGATGGGTCCAGTTATAAATCGAACAAAAATACTGTATAGATTGCTTTCGTTTAAAAATTTTAAAGCCTCCTAACTTTGGAAGGAAATAATCAAAATTAAAAATACTTTTGCATTAAAAGATAAGTCGTATATTCTTATTAAAAAATTCTCATGAAGATGCACTGGACAATTGTCATATTAGATATTAAAAGGGACAAAAAGGGATTTTCGAAGTCAGAGGAAACATTTTTTTAAAAACTATATGCCATTGTTTTATACAGTACAATAAAATAAATTTTTTAGTCGATGCCTAAATGATTAGTTAAATAAGATGGGTCCAGTTTTAAATCTAACAAAAATACTGTATAACTTTTTTAATCGGCTTGATAAGATTTTCAAAATCAGTAGAATTCCATATCCGCGGGGATAGTTTCCAAAGCCTTCAATAGATGTCTAAAACTGAGGATAGTAGCGAATAGGCCCTACTATAGGCGCATTCGGCAATTCAGATCAATCTGACTAGATATCTGAATATATCACGTGATTTCTGAGTTTCGTCTGACTCGTCTGACTTGGCATTTGCCGAACGCATATGTCTGCTTACTAGATATCTGACTAGATCACGTGATTTCTGAGTTTCGTCTGACTCGTCTGACTTGGCATTTGCCGAACGCATATGTCTGCTTCTCTACTGACCAACATGGCGGACGAAGTGATAAATTAATACAAGTTATTACACATATTACAATGCATTATATGCATAGTAATATCGAATTAAAAAAATTTTACACTGGATTAGTGGCTAATCATCCTCAATATAAATACCATTTATTGAAATAAATGGTATTTATATAAGCCATATACGGTTCTTTGTACTTTCAATGTGGCTCCACAGCATGAAAGTCAATAGTTAATAAGGAGAAAATACCTACTTAATTTTTAAAAATAATATATTTGTAATTTATTTGTTTATTGTAATATAGTATGCAAACGTAGTATGTATGTATGCATTTATTTATGCATGCAAAATATATAATAAATAATTTTGAAGCCATTGATAAGATTAACCGAAAAACTGATGTGGCTCTCATTGACCCAAAAAGAAACTGATTACGGCTCTCAAGTATTTGAGATTCTCCTATATGGCTCTTAATGACATGAATCTTGGCCACCCTGCTACATACTGTACATGTTGCATATTCCTATAATAAAATTTAACTTATAAATTAAACATAATAAGACATTAACAACAGTAACTAATACAGTAAACTCCTTATTCAGTCTGGCTTTAATCGGACACATTTTTGTCTATGAGCAGGAAAATAATAATAATAAATTATTTGAAAGGAAAGAAAATGCTTGAAATTGCAATAATATACGAGGGTTGATCCAGAAATAAGGTTCCCATCAATGTTACAAATAGACAACATTGTTTATTCTCATAGCAATGTACATTGTTGGAAAGAAGACACTTTGCTCTATTTTTCGACATAATCGCCATCTTTTTCTTTGCATTTTTGTAGACGGTGCTCCAATTTCTGTATCCTAATGTCGTAAACTCCGCCGCCAACACGTTGAGGAAGCGTTTCACCTCTTCTTTGACTTCATCGTCGCTCCGGAAGCATTGGCCACTCAAGTGTTCCTTTAACTTGGGGAACAATTGATAATCGCTAGGCGCGAAGTCCGGACTGTACGGTCGGTGGGGCATGACAGTCCACCAAAGTTTGTCAAAAGGTCTTGGGTTTGACGGGAGACGTGAGGTGATCCCAAAACACACTAGCCATGACTTTGCCAGCAGAAGGAGTTTGGGTGGACTGTCATGCCCCACCCACCGTACAGTCCTGACCTCCCGCCTAGCAATTATCACTTGTTCCCCAAGTTAAAGGAACACTTGAGTGGCCAATGCTTCCGGAGTGACGATGAAGTCAAAGAAGAGGTGAAACGCTTCCTCAACGGGTTGGCGGCGGAGTTTACGACATTAGGATACAGAAATTGGAGCACCGTCTACAAAAATGCCATCTTTTGAGCAAAGTGTCTTCTTTCCAACAATGTACATTGCTATGAGAATAAACAATGTTGTCTATTTGTAACATTGATGGGAACCTTATTTCTGGATCAACCCTCGTATATATCAAATTTTAAAATAATTCAGCTGCTATTTAGATAATTCCTATAAAAAAATTGACGTGATTTCGTGATTTTGCTTTAATAAACGAATTTAAATTATAATGACAGATAAAAAATCTGTAATCTTCATTTAAGTAAATGTTACTCACCTGTTTAGATAAATTTATAGGTTGTAAATTAAATATATATAATTTGTTTATTTTTTATTATTATTTAATTTATAACCTATAAACGATATTTTGCATGTTTTTGGATTAGCCGGTTGTTCATTTATTCGACCTATGGTCATCTCATAAGGACCAGTTAATAAAGAGTCTACTGTAATAAAATAGAATAGTTATAATAAAAGTTATATAATTCTGTTCTCTCTTTAAAATGTTGTACTGTTTTCACTCTTCGTTTTTATTCTTGTGATGATGTGACGATGACACAAATAGGCCTCTTCACTACAATCTGAAGATGGTTCTATTTGACTATGTTTTATTATTATTTAATTTATAACCTATAAATGATATTTTGCATGTTTTTGGATTAGCCGGTTGTTCATTTATTCGACCTATGGTCATCTCATAAGGACCAGTTAATAAAGAGTCTACTGTAATAAAATAGAATAGTTATAATAAAAGTTATATAATTCTGTTCTCTCTTTAAAATATTGTACTGTTTTCACTCTTCGTTTTTATTCTTGTGATAATGTGACGATGACATGATGATGTGACGATGACACAATGCCAATGTGATAGATGAATTCAAACTACGAATGTTTACTATATTTCTGAAAATTCTCTTTTTTTTTTTTTTTTGACTTTTTGATCAAATGAAACCGCGAAAATTTAATCTGCAGATACGACTGTTTCACTATATATATCAATGGTGGCCAAATTGCGGTTCGTGAGTCACATGTGGCTCTTTGATACCTTCAATGTGACTCTCCAACATGAAAGTCATAATTCATATGGAGGAAATATGTATTTATTTTTTAAAAATAATATATTTGTAATTTATTTATTTATTGTAAAAAGTAGTGTGCATCTAAATAAAATAAATGCATGTGAAATATATATATAATAAATAATTTTGAAACTATTGTTAAGATTATCCGAGAAAACAGATTGGGCTCGTAGTGACATGAAGCTTGGCCACCCCTGATATATACCTTTGGATACTCCATGAAAATTTGTTTAAAGGAGAAAGACAATTTAAACAGTTTTTTATGATTACAAAAGCAAACAAAAAAAATTCGAACAAAAAGCTGAAAAATGAATTTTAAGTGATCCGTAGTACCAATCATGCATTCTGAAATAACAAAAAAAAAACACTTGAACAGTAGTTTAAAGCACTTTAGTTTATTTTCAAAACTAATATTTTCGGTCTTTTAGCCAGTTTCCATCAGCAACATAAAAAATTATTCTAAATTAGAAACACTATAAAAATTAAACATTATCATAAATTATGATTAATAGTTATTATTTTCATTTTCCAAACAAAAACTCTCAGTTAATAAAATAAATATGTTTTTATCCCGTTCAAGTACTCTTTATTATTATAATTAATTATATTTTTTCGTTATAATTCCCAATATTTCTCAAATATATGGTACTGTTTTGGTTATATAGTACACTATTTAATACTGAACTTACTGTAGATTGAACCTATTGCCAGATTTTCATGTTCTTTACTATGAGGAGATATGGCTGCCATTTACTTGTTAGACATATATTATCTTTTTAATGATGAAAGAAATCTGAATAGTGTATTGTTTAATTAATTTTTAAAATTAGATAAAAGGAAAAATATTTTCGTGTTAGGTAATATATTTTCAACCTGTTGATTAATCTTTTATCTTTTTTTGCACTTTATTTTTAACCATTATTAAATTCGAACCTTTCTGTTAGATTAATACAGTGATTCTTAACAGGTATTATATAAAATATATGAATATATATAAACTATAATTTTTTAGCAAAATATAAACTCGAAAACGGTGCCATTTAGACCACATGTTCATTAGACTATTTCGACTTGTTTCGAAGTCCCCTATCAGTACACAAAATATTACGACGAAGTTTTTCTTCACCCTGTATATACTATATAATATATATATCTGCATTAATATATGATCTTATAACAATACCGTTCATTAGATATAAATCACTTGAAAATCGTCACAATATTTTTATAAACTTAAATAGAAATCATGTGTGTTTTAATATGTTATTATGGTATTATTTATATTTTATTTTGTTACTTAATATGTATCATATTTTAGAGTTTTCCAAGAGAGACATTTTGATATTTTCCCCATAGAACCTGATATTTTATAACAGTGATAAATGATGGATAGAATGACTAAATAGAAATTTTTTTATTGTTTATACATATCAAATAAGCCTTATTTCAAAAAAAAATTATCATTTATTAATTCAATTTTAAAACAAATAATTATATTTAAGTTTGTTATATGAAATAAAATTTTAGAAATTTACTTGGAAAAAAAAAAATGACATACGTAGAAGGAAGAAATTTAATATAAAGGCGATTATATCAATCGTATTTAATTAAATTTTTAGTTAGATTAATCTTATTTAACCTAATCGGTAAAATTATCGTGTTTTGAATTTTAAATAAAGACAAATTAATCAAGCAATAAATATTGATTTTCTAAGATTCTAGTGGATTAAAATTTAGTGTAGCTACGACAAGATGAAATTATAAATCAATTTATTTTAAATAATTGGACTTGAAATTTAGTTTTTACTAAAAAACTTAATTTCAAGATCAATAAATTTTAAAATAAATGCCATTTCAGAGATATACTTTATATAGTTTAGTAAGTTATCAAATTTGATGGAGAATTAAAAATTTTCTTCTCCTATAAAAAGCTATATGTGATTAAAAGCAGTTCTGTTATATTAAAGATCCAAACAAAAAAATAAACAATACCGATTTAATCCTTAGTTTTGTTGAAAAGTTTTTTTTTTACTGGGAAACGTTTTTCGATTTAGAATTTTATTTTACCACAGGCATATTAAACTTTGATTATCCAAAGAATGAAAAATAGAACTTGTATTTCTAAGATAGTATTGATTTTATAATTAATTGCTAAGAAAAAAAAATAATAAAACTTTCAAATGTTATAAACATTTTCTACAGTAGTCACTTTCATAGAGAGCTAAGCAATTTAGTTGGCCTTATATTTAAACTTAATATTTTAAAAAGAGACTAAGTGTCAAATAGTTATTTAAAAAGTTAAACACAGATCGATTTTTAAGTGCATAGAAAACCCATATAATGATAAAAATTATTTTTATGAATTACTATATTTCATTTAATGATAAATGATAATTTTTGCAATTATTCGTGGTAACGATTTAAACTAGCAAAAGTCCATAAAATCAATCAAAAACGGGAAAAGTAAGCTTCCGTAGCTCTTTCGGATTTGCATCAATTTTCTCTATAAATAAATTTTATTTTATTCTATTCGAAGGAAGAAATAATCGAATGAATAAAATGAAATTTTAACTTAAAAATAGTTTAGTTTGAGTGTTTAAAAGCGATCATTTGCATACCGAAAGATGTACAGTATATAAAATCGAAAACAAGTAACAATATTAGTCGTTTTGCATTATGGAATGCGAACAACCCCGAGGCAGTAATGCGGTGGAGCCACTGTTCTGTTTAACTGCTTTGGCTTAACGCGTGTTTCACGTCACTGTGAAATGGGAAGTGGACTTTGTAGAATCAAACGCAAATGGACGCCGTATCCCGCGTAAGTACGCCCGATAAAGAAAAAAAATTAACATTGTTATTGCAGGATAAGTTTAATTATTTCAATATTAAGACATTTATTTTTATAGTGCCGACATTGGACTGATAGGATTGGCAGTTATGGGCCAGAACCTCATCCTGAATATGAATGATCATGGATTTGTAGTAAGTATATGTTATAGACTTGATTCGAATATAGACTGCGGTTGTTTTTTTTTAAGTATTTTTTTTTTTACCAAATTTGTAAAGTATAAAAAAGAAAAATATAAGACGGGAGAGGAATGATTTGTGACCCGACCGACCGCTTATGTTTCGCTACAAATGGGTCATTAATAATTGCGTGATGTGGAAAATGGGTCAAATAAATTATCTGTTAATGTTGAGTGGAAATGGTGACTTAACAGCATTTTACTCGACAGGTTTGCGCTTACAATCGTACCACGGAGAAAGTTGATCAGTTTCTACGTAATGAGGCTAAGGGGACCAAAGTGATAGGAGCCCATTCTTTGGAGGAGATGGTGGCAAAATTGAAAAAACCTCGTCGTATCATGTTACTTGTGAAAGGTTAATTAAATCATTTTGAAAATATAATAGATAAGCATGGTTTGCATTTTTAATTTATTTATTTCAGCTGGTGAAGCAGTGGACAATTTCATTGACAAATTAGTTCCACTACTTGAACCTGGAGACATAATTATCGACGGTGGCAATTCGGAATATGTTGATACAACTAGGCGGTGCAAGGCACTAGAACAAAAGAATATTCTCTATGTTGGCTCTGGTGTCAGTGGAGGCGAGGAAGGTGCAAGATATGGGCCATCTTTGATGCCTGGAGGAAATCCTAAAGCTTGGTATGTTTATTTTCTTTTTTTTTTTTTTGTTATAAAAGATATTCTGAATTATTTTATTCAAAAATATGCCCAGGCCTTATATTAAAGACATATTTCAAAGTATAGCTGCAAAAGCTGATGGAGAACCATGCTGCGATTGGGTAATTATTTTGAACTGATCTTGGAAAATCATTCAAATTTAATACTATATCATAAAAATTGAATGTTTCATTTTCTTGAATTTCAGGTAGGTGAAGATGGAAGCGGTCATTTTGTTAAAATGGTTCATAATGGCATAGAATATGGAGATATGCAATTAATTTGCGAGGCTTATCATCTGATGAAAAGTGCCTTGGGTCTAAGTAACGACGAGATGAGCCAAGTAAGGAAAGTTTGCAATTTATTTTTCATTATTTTATTAAATTTTATAAACTAATATACCATGGTGAATATTTTGCCAAAACTGCTTCAGAAATAGTAAAACGTTTCGTTGAAATAATTAAAAATAAATCTCTCTCTGCTTCTTCGCAACTAGCTATTATCAGTTCAAGTGAATGGACTAAGTAATAAAATATATTTAAAAATAAAAAATGCACTTTGATAATTTTTATATATTACTATATCATCCTAAAAAAATTCAAAATACAAAATTTAAAGTATATTTGGTAAAAGTTTTGTTGTTTTGTAGTTTTCCTTGATGTCTCCATTAACTACGAAAATTTTCAATTCATTTTTGAGAAGCAGTTTTCTACTGATATTTTTTTGAATAAAATAACGGAAATTTTTAAATTTTAAACCTTACTAAGGAAAATATATGACAATCTCATAAGTTTAATTTTCTCAAAGAAGGTGAAACTATAAGGTCGTGCGAGATGTTTACTGCTTATTCATACTTACAATCTCATTAATAATTTTTGAACTAATACTTATATTTTCATGAAATTTGGTAGTGTTGTTTTTGCAGTTAAAGTTGATCTGGATTCCACATTAAGTAATCCTTTAGGCTTCGATCATTTAAAAATGGTGGGCATTTAAACTTTTGAAATGCAATACTGTATTCTCTTAATACAGTATTGCATTTCAAAAGTTACAAAATAATTAAATCGTTAAAAATGATCTCAATGACACATCAATTAACTCTTAATCTTCTATCGTTTAAAAATAACGAACATTCGAACTTCAAAAATTATTAGGGAGAAACTTTTCAACTAATCATATTAATTTTATAAAATTCTAAAAATCAACTAAAAATAGTTTGAAAAATTTTACTGTAAATTTTTCAGTTCTTTAATCTTAGAGTTATTAAAATTCAAAGAGCTTTCCGGACAGAGAGACATAAGCATATTTTTATATAGATTATTTAACTTTTGCATTTAGGTGTTTGGCGAGTGGAATAAGGGTGAATTGGATTCTTTTCTGATAGAGATAACTAGTGATATTTTGAAGTTTAAAGATGATAAAGGAGAGCCACTTCTTGAAAAGATAAGAGATGTAGCAGGACAGGCAAGTGTGTTTTACATCATTAAGGCCTATTTTTATAATATTCCATTAAAGTTCCTATTAGTCTTAGCCATCTATTATCTGTTTTACAATCGACATATAAATGCTAACTCGTAATTACTTATGTCAAAATTAACAGATAAATTAACTGCTGCTTCAAATACCTAAGATTTAACAGCTGGTCAATTAACATGTCGTGCAAAGAACTTAAACAGAATACAAAATACAAAACTGATAGCTTGTATTTATTTTTACTAATTTAATCAAATGATTTTTTTTTTTTTTTTAATTTTTGCCGTTTAATTATAAAGTAAAAATGCAAAGTTTCTGCTAGCATTATATCACAAATAGTTGATAGGTCAAACAATAACTAATGCTTGAACATAATCATCTCATTATGATTATTATATATATATATCAATCACCCAGCAGAATCGATAAAAGATGTAAATTAATAAAATACAAATGCTTATAATATAATCGTAGAATTAGTTGTTTTGTAGCATATATGAAGCAGAAATCTGCATTCTTATCACTTTGAACAATAAATTTTTAAAGACTTTTTATATAGCTAATCACGGCAGAAATCAGCCCTTATAATGATTAAATACATATTTTCTAAATTATAGTAAAAAAATAATAATTTATTTCTATATCAGAAAGTGAATGCAGGAAAGTATAGTTTAACATAAGCTAAGATGAAACTTTAATCTACCTGTCGTATTACTTTTAAGATGAAACTTGAATCATTCAAAAGAAAGCAACTAATAGATCAAAGTTCACCAAAGTACCACAGCTTAAATCTGTGACTATTGAGATGTACGGTTACAAAAATTCATGGCATCACTCCTCTTATACTGCATAATGTTGTTATTCCGAGATTTGACTGGTGATTTATCTTTGTTGCTATTTTATTTTATATTTTATCGTTTATTATAAACATATTAATATGAAATTTGTTTTACAATAAAAAAAAAATAGAATCAGACCTGAATAGAATATTACCAATATAATAAGATTTGAAAATTAATTTGCCAGTTGTTGACGGTATAATCGATAAGTAGTAAATAACTAACAATTAAAAAATAATTCTAAGATATAAAATAAGTTATCCTATCGGTAATAGCAGCAGTTAAGTTAATCTGACGTTAGCTGACAGGAACTTTAACGGAACGTTGTAAAATGGGCCTTAATTTTATATTTAACAAATATGATTTATTTATATCATTTTATAGAAAGGAACTGGAAAATGGACGGCCATAGCATCACTAGATTTCGGTATTCCTGTTACATTAATAGGTGAGAAATTCATACTTGATGAATTAAATATTTTTCATTCGAAAATGATTTAAAATGCTTTGTTTAAATTCTAAAATTCCTTTAAAATTATTTTTCTGAGTGTTATATATACTATATATATATATATATTAAGTATAAAGAAAACATTTCTGTTTGAGAATTCATTTTAGCATCTTATTAATAAAAATGATTGTCCTACTAATAATTAATCATATCAGCGCGAATAATTCGTGAATAGTATACTATATAACAGGGGTGGCCAAACTGCGGTTCGCGAGCCACATTGCGGCTCTTTGGTACCGTCAATGTGGTTCAATACCATGAAAGTCAATAGTAAATATGAAGCAAATACTTATTTAAATTAAACAACAATATATTATTTTTAATCTATTGTAAAAAGTAGTATGCATCTATACGAAATAAATGCATCTGAAATAAACAATTTTTGAAACCATTATTAAGATTATCCAAAAAACTGATGCTGTTTTCATTGATCCAGAAAGATAATGCCACTCTCCAGTATTTTAGATTCTCCTATGTGGCTCGTAGTGACATGAAGTTTGGCACCCCTGCTATATAATATCTTTGACAATTCTATTTATATAGTACTATTAATATAGAAATTTCTGATTATTTCTTTAGTCACTATTTTTAAAATAAGGTCTTATTAAGTAAAATTATTGATTGATTTTATAAAAATGTACAAAAAAATACTTATTTCCGATCAAAAATTAATAATAATATAAATTTTAAAATAAATAAAAATAATATAAATTTGCCATCCATCGTAATAAATATCATGGGCACTGTCTCGAATATATCAAAAAAAAAGTATTTCAAATGAAAATTTGAAATAAGAATATTCGCAATGCTAAGTTATAAACTTTCTAATTTCATTTTTTTTAAACTTCATTGAATAGTTCAGCAGATCATAATCTTGCCAACAGACATTATGGTAATAAATGATAATATTTTAGCATCCTTAGGGGTGTACTCAAATAATTATTAATGGAAGTGTTAATGATAAATTTTCCAATTGAGCGTTCAACTAAATAAAAATATAGTTACTGATAAATATTGATTTTCAATTGAATATACAAAAATTTATTAAGGAGAAGTGGGGTAAGGGCATAGTTAGGGGAAGTGCATTATCGGGCCTTTTTTATTATAAGATAAGCGAAATTGGGGAAATGCATTATCGAGATTTTTTTAATTATAAGATAATGGAAATTAGCTATTTAATATTGTAAGTAATCTACTACAAGTTAATATCAACCTATCGACATAGATAACGCACGATGAATAACGCGATTCCAGTATTTACATCGACCTTTACAAAAGCGTCGAGTCGAACAGCGCGCACAACTTTGACAGTATTTTAAAAGTGCAATAATTCTTCATATTAGGAGCTATTTTTTTAATAAGTATGAAGAATATTGATTAAAGTTTATATTAAATAAACAATATTTTTGACATTTCAAAATTTATTGAGAAAAACTCTGGTAAGCAAAAGCTTACCAGAGTGTTTCTGGCACAATGGTTCGCAGCTGTGTCAGAAAAACCAGCTGGCCGATTATTCAAAAGAAATGAACGGAATGTGAACGTTGTCGAGATGACAATTGATAAATACAAAAATATCAATTAAAATTTTTATATAAACCATTTTTTATTTGATAAAAAGATTTTTGTCATATTAAATAACAAAATGTGTGCTTTGTTACTTTGAAAAAAAATAAAAATAAAAAGTGATATAAAGTAAATAATGTGAGATGAGGTATAATGAAATAAATATAAGTGATATAAGTACACAAATTGTTATTAAACAATTTGTGTACTTATATTACTTTATATTTTTGTTTTATTTCACTATACTTCCTCACACATTTCAGAGATCAATCCTTGTTTGTTTAACTAAGGAAAACTTTAAAACGAAACAATAACAATTTGTGTACTTATATTACTTTATATTTTTGTTTTATTTCACTATACTTCCTCTCAGATTTCAGAGATCAATCCTTGTTTGTTTAACTAAGGTTGTTTCGTTTTAAAGTTTTCCTATCTTAATGCGGTAAGATACCGCATATCTCCATAAGTATGCTGCTGATCCCACTCACAATAGCTTTAAGACAGTGCCCGTATATTTATGAATAAACTAAGAATTGACAGTTATTATAACTAAAGACCACCTGAAACAATTTATAATAAATCGTTCTATCAATATGATATATTTTTATTTTACAGAATAAATTTACTAGCATTTTATCAGATTTATGATACTCTGTTAGAATAAAATTATTCCTTTTTTTCATTTTAATAAAAACAAACCAAAAAAAAGTCTACTTTATTGGAATATCTCAAAAATCACACGATTTTTGAGATACTTTTATAAATTCTCGTTATCGCGTCTCAACAATGACACCACTACGCGAGAACTTGATACAATAATTGAATTTCGACTTTAGATAATTAGCTTTTTACAAATAGCAGAAAATAAACTGGCGTGGTTCCTATACAATCGGAAATTCATAAAAAAATTCTGGAGACTAAAAAATATAGAATATCATTAAAAGCATGATTTATATTTAACTATTAGTGGGAGAGTGTTAAGGGAAAATTTTCCAACAGCTTTCAACTAAATAAATTTGCCGCTAAATATTTGGTTATTTCGCACCAAACTTGCAATTCTCTCCTATATTTCAAATTTTAAAAAAATATATTAAAAAAATATATATATTTAATATGTTTCGAGGGTTATAGCCACTCATGACTGTTCTCCCTATATGACAAATGTATTATATTTTTAAAAAAATTGAAAAATTTGAGAGCCGATACTGTTGCCATGACAATATAGTACAACATAATATTACTGTTATGTTGTATATGGGGATGATAATTGAAAGTCGAATGAAACAGTCACAAAACTATAAACAAAATTGACTAGCGTCGATTTTGGCTGTTGAAAATGATGTAAAAAATTTTTCATAATGCAAAAAATTTATGCATTAGACACCAGATTTATTGATTGCAAGTCAAAGTTAAAAATATGCTGCTGCTTATAAGTAGCTCTAGACAGGTCAATAAAAGAGAAAAATAAACATGATAGGAAATATAATATACTCCCGATTAATCGAGTAGTCGGGAAATTAATTTCTCCGGATAATCCACAAAAAATCGGAATTATGGATAATATAAATAAATTAAATTTGTATGCAGTATATATATTCGAACTTCTTATTTTTACTGAAAAATGAAACAATAAATTTGTTTATTTACTGCACTCAGCTTCTTACGAATTTTCGAACGTAAATTGCGCAATATCGTCTTGTGTATTTATAAAAATATCTCAACTCTAGTATAAGAAGAAAAAATAAAAGTAAATGTTTAAGTAAAAAAGTAATATAAATTCATTTATATGACAACACTCCTTAACCCAAAATTCCCCTTGTTTACGGTTCTAACTTGATTATGCACTATCTACATTTACAATGCATTTTTTATTGAATCGTTTATTTTCCACATGTAGTATAATAAAATGCAATTTTAAAATGTGACTGATATACAGGTAGGCCTCGATTAGTGCGAGTTCGAATAATGCGATTTCGATTAGTGCGACTTATAAAATCGATACCGTTTTTCAGTTAGTGAGAGCAAATATTCGATTAATGCGAGTTGTAAGCATAGACCAGTCTTACTAACAAAACTCCGCCTCCTTTTGTGATGTAAATTAACAATTCCCGTTAATTTTCGGTTAGTAAAATCGGACGAGGAGCAATCCAAGAACAGTCACGTGACAAAATTTTTGCTCCTACGGCAAAAGTAGCAATACTGCACAATTACCAAAGGAAGAACACTTTTGACGACAAAACAGGAAACGAAAAAAAGAAGAAGTTAATGATTACGCTAAAGCAAAAAATGGATGTGATTGAGCGACATAAAAGCGGTTACGCTAATTCTAAGATAGGACGAGATCTCAAAATGCCTGAATCTACCATATTGTGATTGAGCGACATAAAAGCCGTCACGCTAATTCTAAGATAGGATGCAGAATATCATAAAACATGCAAACGAAATACAACAGAAAATTAAAATTGCATCGACTTATTGTGGTTTTCAAACAAGTACAAGAAATAGAAGTTTTGTAATAGAAATGGAACGTCTTTTAGCTGTATGGATTGAGGACTGCAACCAAAAGGCATACCGATTAGTAAAGCGAAAATTCAAGCGAAAGGCTGGAGTAATTAATTTAGATGAGATGGTATGAGACGCAATTCCTGGTAAGTTATTAATTTAGATGGTGAACACTAACGAGTAAAATATGAAAATAAATATTTCTTAAACAGTTAGTGTTAAGTTTATCGTGGTTATTAATTTAAATGATGAACAATGATGTAAAAATATGGTGTAAAATCTGAAAATAAATATTTCTTAAACAGTTAGTGTTAAGTTAGTATTGTGGAAATAAATATTTCTTAAACAGTTAGTGTTAAGTTTATTGTGGTTATTCTTCATCCTATATTTCTTAAACAGTTAGTGTTAAGTTTATTGTGGTTATTCATCGTGGATTTTCTCTTAAACAGTTAGTGTTAAGTTAGTATTGTGGTTATTCATCATGAAGTTAGCTAATGGCCAGAATATCATAAACAGTTAGTGTTAAGTTAGTATTGTGGTTATTCATCGTGAGATTAGCTAATAATTTAGATGATGAACAATGATGTAAAATATGAAAATAAATTTTTCTTTTAAACTGAAGTTAGTGGTTAAGTTTGTGGTTATTCATCGTGAGGTTAGCTAATGGTTAGTGTTAAGTTTATTGTGGTTATTCATCGTGAAACTTAGCTAATGGTTAGTGTTAAGTTTATTGTAGTTATTCATTGTGAAGTTAGCTAATGGCCGATGATGAACAGTGATGTAAAATATGAAAATAAATTTTTCTTAAACAGTTTGAACAATGATGTAAAATATGAAAATAAATATTTCTTAAACAGTTAGTTATGATGTAAAATATGAAAATAAATATTTCTTAAACAGTTAGTGTTAATAGTATTGTGGTTATTCATCGTGAAGGTTGGCTAATGGCCGGAATCTCTCAAAGCAAGAACCAATTAGCATATTTTACATAGAGTTAATACTTCGAATAGTGCGAAAAATTCGTGGAACCAATTATTCGCACTAATCGAGGCCTACCTGTACTGTATATATAAAATTGAATTTATTTCTGGTTTAAACAAATTACTGTACGGAGAAAATGTATTTTCCAGGACACATTAATAAATAAGTAGTTTATAGGCGGCATAAAAATTCTATTGTTCATATAATTCGTAATATTTTTGATGATAAATAATACTGCACTACTATATAACAAAACTGACAATAACAAAATCGTGGAGTTAGGCGATTGATTTCAGTTTAGGGGTGGTTTTGTTGACTGGTTGCTTTTCCGTTCCATTTCTTGCTGCAAAATATTCTAGTGCGTTTTGATTTTGTTTTTCTATCTTTTTAAATTCACTATTTGAATAATGCTTCTGTGGAAATTCAGACAAATATAAAATTTTATTCTAAAATTTCTTAGGCACTTTCTATCGATTATACAGAGTGAAGAAAAACTTTGTCGTAATATTTTGTGTGCGAATAGGAGGTTCGAAAACAGTCGAAAATGTCTAATGAACATATGATCTAAATGGCACTGTTTTCGAGTTATAACCTTTTAAAGCTAGCCAATCACCATCGAGTATACAAAGCGTCACGACACGTCCAGTTGCCAAGACGCGTCGCATTTCGTCGCTTTCCTACTGACTTCCAGGTTAGCAAGACGGCGAGCGACGCAATACGATAGGGTACGTTCCTAAACTCAACGGTTTATAAACCGCTTTAAGCTGGATTCACACTGGCCTTGCGACGGCGAACTCGACTACAACCGCGACCGTTGCTATAGAAACAATCCCATCAGGCCACATCCAGGTCTGGGAGAAAAATTTACATGGGCCCCAAGTAATTTTAAAGTTATAAGATTGGAGCAATTTATTATCCTGCTTTGGACTCTAATTTTCAGCACTGTCCTGTGGTTAATAATTGCATAAAAAACTAATTGTGGGATGATATCTGGGCCCTTGTGAATCTGGGTAATGGGGAATTTTATCCTGTCATTTCCTTCTTGTCAGCCCTGATCCTGCCATGTCCAGTAAGAGAAATAATACTACTGATGAAAATTCCAAGTTAAAAAAGAAGGCAAGGAAAGTTTTAAGTTTAGGGTTTTAAGTTAAATATAAATCTAATTTATGAAAATATTAAAACAAATAAAACAAATCAAAAATTAAAAAGTCCTCGACTTATGTCAAAATTGACTTATGATAGAAATGGAACAGAATCCCATCATAAGTCAAGGACTACCTGTATAGAAAAGGAAGGGAAGATTAAAGCTAATTTCTGTAAAATATTCAGTCAAACAAATTTTTGTAAAATCTTTTAAAATAAGAAATTTTGGCCAATAAACATTTATGAATCATGATTAGAAACTCATTATCATCCTTTTTCAAAAACCCTTAATACAATTGCAATAAACCAATTAGGACCAGCCAAATTGCAGTTGTAAAATTCTATTGTTTGTTCCTACCTTGTATTGCATATCATATCAATGGCTTCTGGCATTAAATGACCTTGAACAGCTTTTTGGCCCAGAGGCCATTGATCTATTATGCCATGCATGGCAGAAATGATTACAGTTCAAGTTAAACTAAAATGTTTAACTCGAATGTTTATAAAAACAAACTAAATTTGTACAAAAACTAGAATTGATGTCCTTTGGAGAATGAATGAAATATAAAAGTATAGATACTTTAGATATTATAAATAAGAGATTGCAATTTTAATTAGCATATTTAATATTGTTCCATATATGGATATTTAAAAATTTCTTAACTATATAATGGTTATTACAACCACTCACCGCACAATTCACCATTTTAGCAAAAATCACACCATAAAACAGTTAAAACATGCAAAAATCCTCTAACTGATACGACTTATTCATAAGCAAATACAGAGTCTACTTCACGTTTGCAACTCGGGTGACGTCATGTGCGAGAACTGACCAATTTAGCATCACTAAATAGTCATACCTTGTCTGGTTTTATCATGGCATGTTCTATCTTCTATGGCAAGTTATCAGTCTTGGTCATAGTCATAGACGTGGTCTCAGACCAGTGGGAATAGGCAAGCGTTCCAAAACTACTGTTGAAGATAAAACGTTTTAAACTGGTTTGTGCATCGGAGTCATCGAAGTTTTTCTTCGGTGAATGACGCTAGGGGACCATTTAAAAACGTTTATATTATTTATATAAAATGGCCTGAACCTAATAAATAATTTATTTTTTATATATAAAATATTTACAGTGTATCTACAATTAAAATTTATATTAAATATGATTTTTCACGTTGTGATTTAAACGTGGTGTATTAACTGATATGAGGATTTTACATTAAATTTTTATTAAGTACAGTATACCATTTTAAGAAAAATAAAAAACAAGAAGATATCTGCTCTACTTCACGTTTGCAACTCGGGTGACGTCATGTGCGAGAACTGACCAATTTAGCATCACTAAATAGTCATACCTTGTCTGGTTTTATCATGGCATGTTCTATCTTCTATGGCAAGTTATCAGTCTTGGTCATAGTCATAGACGTGGTCTCAGACCAGTGGGAATAGGCAAGCGTTCCAAAACTACTGTTGAAGATAAAACGTTTTAAACTGGTTTGTGCATCGGAGTCATCGAAGTTTTTCTTCGGTGAATGATGCTAGGGGACCATTTAAAATGGTGTCAGCAAAGTAAGAAATTTGAGTGTTTATTTTAACTGCTAGTTGGTGCTTTACTTTTAATGAACTATGTCAATAACACATACAAGTTTATTAAACATATAACCTTTAATTAAAAGTACTTTTGGCTTTATCCAGCCCTCATCAGTAAATACTACAAACAACACAAAAAGAATACAATAAATACCATTATACATTCGAAACGTATTCTAATTTATAAAAATTCTAAATTTGAATAAATATTAAATTTTGGAGTTATGGATTTTGTTCCAGCAGTTATGACGTAATATGCTGTAACTCCGAAATTTAATATTTATTCGAATTTAAAATTTTTATAAATTAGAATACGTTTCAAATATATAAATGAGCTGAATGTTACATGGTTTATTAATATTAAGCAATGTATGGTAAAGATGTCTTTATAAAATTATTTGAATTTTAGGGTGATCATCCTAGTAAATGGCGAACTGAGGAATTTCGCATGTTTAAAAATGGATCTATTTGGAAACCACCACCTTTAAATCCCTATCTTCAAGGAATGCCTGAAGAATTAGTGGAAAAATCTCCCAAAGAAGAACCGAAAAAGGGAATGTTAAATGACAGGTTGTTAGTCTTGAGCATAAGCCTTGAAAATTTGAACGAAATTCTCTTCACCTTTGATGCTAATTAAAATCTCTACCATCGTTTCTGAGTATGATGATCGGTTAACGAACATTGTCTTTGAACGGATTATGTTTGTTAACCGATCACCCACTGTATTTTACTTCTTCACAGACATGTTGTGAGAAAATGCCTGCTACAGAAATAAATGATGAACATTTGATCAAATTGATTTATCAACATAAGATATATTAAACAGGGTGGTTACAAATTATTGGATGATTTCAGAAGGCTATATTTTCACTAATACTGAACAAAAATACATGATCTTAGTGTCATTTGAAAGAATGAAGTCTGAAGTTTATTTTGCTGAGAACACTATCATGGGAAACATGTACCTTGACATATTGGAAATTTGGTTAATGTCACAGTTCACAGAAGAGGAGGAACAGGGGTTCATTTTTCAACAAGATGGCGGCCCTCTATATTGGCATATGAATGTCCGGGAGTACCTAAATCAACACATGCCAGGAGGTTGGATTGATCGTGCAACTGCTACAGACAACACATTCTACATATGGCCACCACATTCATCAGACCTCACAATATGTGATTTCTTCCTGTGGGGTGTTGTCAAGGATAATGTTTACATCCCTTCACTTCCAACTACACTGCCAGAATTGAGAAGGCCATTACTAGAGCCATTGAGAACATTACACCAGACATGCTTGAGGGTTTGGCAAGAATGGGATTACCACTTGGACGTCTGCCGTATTACATGTGGGGATCACATAGTGCGCATCTAAAGTTAGTGTAAAACTTCAAACTTCATTCTTTCAAATGACATTAAAATCATGTATTTTTGTTCAATATGAGTATGATGTTAATATTAATGTTACATTTATAGTCAGAGAGATAAGCTAGAAGGTTTGTTAAGAAATCTAACTCCTGAAAGACAAAATATTGCAGAAGCCATGATTTATTGTATTGATCATGCAGAAGCTGCAGAAGAGATAGTAGATTGCATTACTGAGTCACTTTCAATTCTTCAAACTCCCTTACACAAAAAGGTATGTTAATTAAATAAACACTTTTAATAAAATATGTGAAAAATCAATTTAAGTATTAATTAAAAAAATCATAAAAATATTCTTAACATCTTTTTATAAAGATAATAATTTGGAGATTATCTTTTTATTGAAAATGTTAAAAATTAAAGAAGATTAATATTAAAGAATTTATTTTTTAATTGAGGAACTTGTTTTTCATTATTTTATATCATTAAAATAAATTTATAATATAATAGGAATTCAATAAGATAGGCCTACTGAATTTGAATTTTATAGAAGTTATATTAATTTTACTTATTGATTTTTCATAATTCAGCTAAGCTGACTTCATTTTACAAAATATAAAATGTGAATAAATTATTTTAATATTTATTCACAATTTTTGCAAATTACCATATATACTCATGTATAAACTAATCTTGTGTATAAGTCAATACTACTCTACATCAAAGTTTGAAAATCTGTAAAAATGTGAAATTTATTTTATGTAAAAAAAATATATAAAATAGGAATTACTTTATACTGGTATTTTATTACACATATTCTTTAATTTTCAAATAAACCTGCAAACAATTGAATATAAATGTATTAGAATTAGATATAATTAAGGCATATATCCAAATATGTTAAATTGACATTGTAATTTTTATTTTTCAAACAGTTAAGAATTAATGTTTTATGTTTTTTAAAAAGTCTCTAATAAAATTTTTAGTCATATAGATATAAAACTCTGACCATTTTTTGCAGCATGACATCACAGTTTGTATGACGTCTTCACCCCCTATATCATTTATCATCACAAATCTATTATACTTCTCCTAATAGCATGATGTAGTTTATGAATACTTCCAAAATCTTTCCTATTGAAAATTCTTATTCTATACATAAAACTCAATCAATTTGCCTATATGAGAATTTTTAATATATTATGCATTTACTGTTTTGCTGCCATCCTCAAGGCAAGTAATTAAAAATATTTTTCAAATTTTGTATAATATTTTTAATATAGGTAGTTCTTGACTTATCACAGAATTTATGAATTACATCACTATTTATGATAGTGAAGTAATTCATAAATTCTCTGATAGATAAAATGCAGTCATAAGTGTGCAAGTTATGTGCAGTGGTCTGATATACTGATAGCATCATTTTGTATCTGAATCCTGTAAGTTTATGTTCATTAAGTTTATTGTGATGATATATTGCATAATAACATTGATAGTGGTAGTCCATAAATTTATGATATTTCAATTTCTGATCACATTGACATGACCTTGAGTTTGAACTGAATCTTGTTGGAAGCCGATGAATATCTGTATATTAAGTTTATTGTGATGATATATTGCATAATAACATTGATAGTGGTAGTCCATAAATTTGATATTTCAATTTCTGATCACATTGACATGACCTTGAGTTTGAGCTGAATCTTGTTGGAAGCCGATGAATATCTGTATTTTTTTGCAGAGTCGCTAGCCGTTAGGTTTAGCTGATAAGTAGATAGTATTGCATTCGCACTAAACCGCGACTTTGCAAGATCTTTAATGTTTAATTTTTAAAGTACAAGGATCTTAATTTTAATTTTTGTGAATAAATTTATCTTGTTTCACAAACATGAAGTAGTATGTATTATTTCCCACACATTATTTTGCTTCATATTTTAAAATTATTATAGGATGAGTTCCAAACCTCAACAGTAAGTCATCAGTGATTAGTGTCTTTTGATGTCAAAAATAACTCAATATCAGTTTGTTTCTGGAACGACTTACTGAGTATGGAGATAAGACGGCAGCTAACATGGTGATGAAGAAGGCAATAATAAATGCTATAACTTCATTAGCGTCATTAGAAAGCACTAAAATGTATTTGCCAATAAACAGTGATGTCAAAAATAACTCAATATCAGTTTGTTTCTGGAACGACTTGCTGAGTATGGAGATAAGACGGCAGCTAACATGGTGATGAAGAAGACAATAATAAATGCTATAACTTCATTAGTGTCATTAGAAAGCACTAAAATGTATTTGCCAATAAACAGTGACGATGATAATGATTTATTACCGTTTATTACACTCTCTAACTTTTAAAATCTTATCATCTAATATGAACTACTTTTTCCGCGATATTGGACAAACGGTGTAAACCGGTGTCAGCACACTCACCACCTATAGATTGCAATGACTGTGTTGAGCGTCTGATGAGCTCAACACTGATTGGCTTGTTGAGTTTTGGAACGGTTTGCTGAAATTTTTACTCATCACTGAATAGTCTGTTGAGGCTTGGAATGCACCCATATATTTTTTCTCAGTTGGAAATTTATTAGGTATCAAGAATTTAGTCAAATATTTATCATCCTATTTGTTTTTAATTTAGTAAAATTATATATAATCTATTGGATTTTAAAAAGTATAATTATCTAATGAAATTAAGCTTTTTATAATTTATTATTATTAAATTTTAGCAACTAAAGCAACAGAGAGATAAACTAAAACAATATCAGAAAAGAATTACTATAAATCTTGAAAAAGAGAGAGATATAGCTAAAACTTTACTCAAAGATGGAAAGAAAGAGTAAGTATTTTAAATCAAATAATAATTCTTAAAAGTATTAATAAATAACAATTTAAAAAATTAAAATGAATGAAAAAAATTTCAGATTATAAGAAAAAGAAAAAATTCAGACAAAATATAAATTAATACTTATAATCAAATCTAAATTAGCATAGAAATTTCTGTGCTAATTTAATTTTGTTATATATTTAACTTAAAATCCAATTTTATTTAGGTATTTTCAAACATTATATATATATATATATATATACAGTCAATTCCGCTTAATTGGTCCACCGGTTAATTGGGGCAGCCGCGACGGAAACCAAATTAATAAACTAATACATAATTTAAACGCTTAATTGGAACAGTAACAGAAAAAAATTTTATTTTGATATATTTTAGGGATTTTTCGAAAGTATGGCAACACTACGTACATGTTGTGTGTGCTTTCTTAAAAAAAATCCTTATATAAAAATTATAACAACATTTATTGTACTGGTGATTTTTCAGGTTAAACCTTTCTACAAGACAATACAGACTAACACAATGGCGCGGGTCATTTCTTCGTGTCCTTTACATATACATTGTCGACACACTCTTGTTGCACTAATATAAACATCCATTCTTTAGTAAAATTATAAGTAAATATCATCATTGATAAATAATACATAACAATACTGTATTTGGCAACACTAACATGATGAGAATCAGTTATCTATCGTCATGAGTCTGGCAAGTGTTGCGTCTATTTAAGAGTCTACTGTTACTATACCTAGAATCATTTACAGTGTTGATTTTATTTAAAATTTTTAAATCTTTGCCAAGATGCTAAGAAATGATTTTGCACTTATTTAAAATTTTTAAATCTTTGCCAAGATGCCAAGAAAGGATTTTATTGCTTTGCTGAATAAAATAAAAGCCACCATTTAATACAAGCCATCATAGACTCACTGAAATTAAACCAAAATCTACCATAGCATGTTCCTACAACAAGAAAATCAACTGTGTGAGGAGTGGGCATTACAGAAAGTAATTCTAGGCCATGGTAGATTCGCTGAAATAAACCAAAATCTACCATAGATGCGTCTTAAAAAGAAAATCAACTGCGTAAGGAGTGGGCATTACAGAAAGAAATTAAAAGAAAATCAACTGCATAAGGAGTGGGCATTACAGAAAGAAATTCCTAAATCAACTGCATGAGGAGTGGGCATTACAGAAAGAAATTCCAGAAACATCCAAAAGAAAGAGTGATGGAAAGGATCCAGAAATTGAAGAAGCATTAGATCAATGGTTTTCTATATTCAGTGGGTGAGGTGTGAATATCAGTGGCCCGGTGTTGAAGGAAAAGTCAGAGGAGATCACTAAAACGCTAATAATTAGGTACCTATTTTAATAAAGCATTAAAATAGGTTCCTAATCAGCAGTCAAAGTGGTCATTTCTCTTGTTGCAATTTTTTATCTCATCATAACTCTGTCCAGGGGCATTGAGAGATATCCAGGTCTGGGAGAAAAATTTACATGGGCCCCAAGTAATTTTAAAGTTATAAGATTGGGGCAATTTATTATCCTGCTTTGGACTCTAATTTTCAGCACTGTCCTGTGATTAATAATTGCATAAAAAACTACCGGTAATTGTGGGATGATATCTGGGCCCTTGTGAATCTGGGTAATGGGGAATTTTATCCTGTCATTTCCTTCTTGTCAGCCCTGATCCTGCCATGTCCAGTAAGAGAAATAATACTACTGATGAAAATTCCAAGTTAAAAAAGAAGGCAAGGAAAGTTTTAAGTTTAGGGTTTTAAGTTAAATATAAATCTAATTTATGAAAATATTAAAACAAATAAAACAAATCAAAAATTAAAAAGTCCTCGACTTATGTCAAAATTGACTTATGATAGAAATGGAACAGAATCCCATCATAAGTCAAGGACTACCTGTATAGAAAAGGAAGGGAAGATTAAAGCTAATTTCTGTAAAATATTCAGTCAAACAAATTTTTGTAAAATCTTTTAAAATAAGAAATTTTGGCCAATAAACATTTATGAATCATGATTAGAAACTCATTATCATCCTTTTTCAAAAACCCTTAATACAATTAAGACCAGTATCCCCTTAAACCAATTAGGACCAGACCCTTAAACCAATTAGGACCAGCCAAATTGCAGTTGTAAAATTCTATTGTTTGTTCCTACCTTGTATTGCATATCATATCAATGGCTTCTGGCATTAAATGACCTTGAACAGCTTTTTGGCCCAGAGGCCATTGATCTATTATGCCATGCATGGCAGAAATGATTACAGTTCAAGTTAAACTAAAATGTTTAACTCGAATGTTTATAAAAACAAACTAAATTTGTACAAAAACTAGAATTGATGTCCTTTGGAGAATGAATGAAATATAAAAGTATAGATACTTTAGATATTATAAATAAGAGATTGCAATTTTAATTAGCATATTTAATATTGTTCCATATATGGATATTTAAAAATTTCTTAACTATAATCTGATGCTGAGAACTTTGTGAAGAGGTTAACTCTGATCTATCCTGGTTGTTATTTTATTATCTTCTTTTATTATTTAGCATTATTTTCTTTATTATTTAATGTATTATATTTTAGTTTAAGAATTAACTAACTTCCCATGTTCTCCATCTCAGTATTCAGCAATCACATGTTACGGAACGGATAGCCATCTTCCAAATGAGCCCTCTCGGCTATTGATGTTATCTAATCTAAATAAGTTACCACTGATCCGATGGGAGAATATAAGAATGATCTCTTATTGATGTTGTGGTCGAAATATAAATAAAATTGTAAAGAGGATGACATGAATTGATTACTCTGTAAGCTAATAAATCTGATATTGTGACGCGACATTGTAAAGAGGATGACATGAATTGATTACTCTGTAAGCTAATAAATTTGATATTGTGATGCGACTTTATGCAAATGAGCCAAGCTCGGGACTGTAAGCCACTCAGTATAAAACTGTATGCAACCAACGACACAGCGAGGTGTGTGTGTACTGACATGAAACTGGCTAAGTGACAATCGAATTTCTTGTAAAGAACTACAAAAAGTTTGTATCGGTGGTGGAGGTATTAGAATTAGTTAGTATTTAAGGATATATTTATTGTGAATAATTGGATTTTGGATATTTGAGTTATTTAATCAAACTTTGGTTTTGTTTTGTTGGTTATTTAATTGGTGCTTTAATATTGTTTAAATAAAGTTTTGTTTACACTTTTATAAGTGTTTTTGAGTCTAATTAATTTATATTTTTTGTTATTTAACTTGTTTTGAGAATTTATTCAATTTATTAGTATAAGTCCTAACTTTGTTTTTATCATACTAGATCTAACACTTAATTGATACTTCTAGTTGTAAGTTTTTGATTGTTTGTTTTTGCCAGTTAGACGTTAAAGTTAGATTGTTTTTGATTTGATTATATTTTTTTAGAGAGTAGTAAAAGACCTGAGCTCAGGCCAAACTCTGGATTTGCAGAGTCGTTAGAACTGTTAGGTTGTATTTATTTATTATTATTGTTAGGTTTAGAATTAACAACTTTGCAACTTGTCATATTTTTGATTCATCCATTCGAAAATTTAGAGTTTTTGTTTTGTTATCATGAAGTTATATACCATTATATTTTGAAATATTTTTGCTTAAAAACAATTTTTAATTATAAACAATTATTTGCTATAGACAAAAATAAATAAGTATAGATGATTGATTATTTATAATTGTAATATATATGCTATCTAAATAAATCTATAGTATATTTATGAAACATTTTTCAATAGCTTTTATCAAATTAAATATCTTAGTTTTAAAACTAAGAGTTTTTCATAGTCATCATAGCAAAAGAGCTAGAGAGTTTTCAAATATAGAACATTTTAATGAGAATTAAATTCAAAATTTTGAATAATTAATACAAACATTTAACATTCTGTTACAGAAATTAAGGATATTCAGTTATGAATAAAAAATTCATTGAGGATTATCATCACCAAAAGACAAATTTTTTGAGGTCCCAAACTGCTTAGGATTCTCATATCAGGTTCTGACACCAGGAGCAGTTTTTGTGTGTTGCTCCAGCACTTTAAATGAATGTACGCATAGATTTGTGGTGGTCTGAGGTCTGGAAATAGAAGGGAGATGTTAGGAGAATAACAGACAATACACTCTTTTCTTTAAAGAACAAGAGTTTATTAAGAAAAAAAGAGAAAAGAATACAGTAAAAGAAAATGAGATCCTCAAATTTAAATGTATATTAAACAAAAAGGGAAAGAGTGGATGCCAAAACATTATGTGCCATAGCACGACCCACAGAAGATTTACCTGAAGAGACTTTTTTCATCAAGTTGACTGTAGTCAATCTCTGTTCTTGCTCCCTTGCTTGTGGCTATTTTCTCCCTGAATCTGAAAGCTGTTTCTTTCCTTGAGTGGACTCCTACTGTCTGCTCACATTTTCTCAGTTGGTGTCTGTTTTATTCTCTTCTTTGTCTGTTTATTCTCCTTGGTCTGTTTTTTCTCTTAGTCCATTTATTCTCCTCCCTCCTGTTGGTCATCATCGTATTTATACCTGATGATGGAATTTTTATGGGTTTGCAGATGTTCACCAGCTGGTCTCAGATTGGGGATGGCCATTCTTTTATTTTTTTACAGCAAGTGATAACTTAAAGCATTGACAAAAGAAGTTCTCTCTGTAAGTAATATGTGGGTATGTTTGTTTAGGTGGGGGTATTGTCAATTACATCTTCCTGACAGGAAGGATTTGATGGTCTTATTTTCTTTTAAGTTCTTACAATACATTTAGTATGAGTGCATTTTAGTATCTATTTAATGTATGGTGCTGTAAAACAACACAAAGTAGACTATATCTTTTTGAAAGAGAGTAAAATATAAAGGAAACATCTATATTATAATTAGTCAAATGTGGCTGGCTGGAGTCCCTTTTTCGGATGAACCACTGTACCGATTTCTATAAATAGGGTATCATTAGAAAGGTCTAATTTTTGGATGTCTGCAACAACAGATCTTTTTTTTCATTTGGCCATTATTTAGGGCACTAGGGGCCGAATTTTTATTTTATGATAATAAATATTAATAAATGGTGCTAAGTGTTTTGGCCATTATTTAGGGCACTAGGGGCCGAATTTTTATTTTATGATAATAAATATCAATAAATGGTGCTAAGTGTGAAAGAAAGCGGCAACAGCTAATTTACCTGCATTACTATTATTGGATTTTTAATTTAGCCACCTTTTCATTGGATGTTTTATTTTAAAGGAATTTTTATGCTGAATTTACCTTTTCATTGGATGTTTTATTTTAAAGGAAATTTTATGTTGAATTTGAATTTTATTTTAAAGGAAATTTTGTGTTGAATTTGCAGGTAAATTAAGCATTCTGTTTAGCTAACCTTTTCATTGGATGTTTTATTTTAAAGGAAATTTTAAGTTGAATTTGCAGTTAAGCCTGTTCTAACATGCATAATTACGAGGGTGATATATTACATACTTAAGCCTGTTCTATATCCATAATTACGATGGTGATGTATTACATAGCCATGAAATTTGCTTATATTTTATCCACAAAGAAATTATAACCATTCATCATGCTGTAAACTATCCCCTTCACATAACCATTCATCATGCTGTAAACTACCCCCTTCACGGGGGTGCAGCCCATCATGGGAACCCTGGTGCCTGTGGGGGGATGAAACTGGGTGCAGCCCACCAAGGAGATGAAACCGGGCCCGAAGGGCCCGGCCCGTTAGGGGTGTGCTCCCACTTAACGGGGGCCTCTTGATCCCTGGTGGGTGCAGCCCTACCATATGGGACCCTCTGTGGGCCAACAGCCCGTGGGGGTTTCATATCCCCATGAAATTATAACCATTCATCATGCTGTAAACTATCCCCTTTACGGGGGTGCAGCCCCACCCCATGGGGACTCCAGTGCCCATGGTGAGATGAAACTGGGTGCAGCCCACCGGGGAGATGAAACCGGCCCCCAAGGGCCCGTTGGGAGTGAGCCCCCACCCGACGGTGGCTTCTTGATCCCTGGTGGGTGCAGCCCCACCCAACAGGCCTACCGGGGAGATGAAACCGGGTCCCACGGGCCTAGGGCCCATTGGGGTGGGGCCCTCACGGGGGCACGGCGCCCGTGGGGTGCAGCCTCCATGGGCCCCCATGCAATTACTACACATTTGAACTAATGCTTAATAAAATAAATAGTAAATAAATTTGCAAGATAAGCTATTTTTATACTATATGCTGTTATATAAAGTATTATAAGATTAGATCACAGCAGTATATTTCTGCTCATTTATATGAATGGGGAATTTCTAGTGTTATATATTTTTTCAGTTGTTAGCTTGTGTGTTAATGTCAAGTAATCTAAATGATAAAAGCTACAACTGCAAAACTTGGCATGGTTCACTATGATTGTCAAACTCAGTAATTTTTTTAGAAAAATCATTGTTAAAGAATTACAAACAATCCAAAAATTCCATAGAATTTAACAATTTACTCAATAGATGATGCTATGTGTAGTCTATGTTTTTTGACTAAATTTAATATTAGGCCATGATGACATCATCAAAGTGATGCAAAATCATTATGACATAACAATGGGTGATGTTATAAGTTCATTTCTATTTATGACATCATCATGATGTAACAAGTGTGATATCACATCACTGCAATGATGATGTCATTGTGGCCTAATACTCAATTTAAATCTGTTTTAAAATTGGACACAAAAAGGCAATGAATTTCAAATAATATAATTAATAAATTATATGGTAAATGATTTTGTTTGAATTCAGGATGCCGTCATAAAATCCCATGACATCGTCACATAACAAATAGATGACATCACATAAGTATGCCAGTGATATGATGTTATCATGACATAATATTGATAAATGATCCTGTGATTTTATACTTTGATAAATTCAGAAAGAACAAATAATTTCTACCAGTTGTAATTCAATTAGTCTGATGATGATATAACATTTCAATAAACATGAGTTTTGAAATAGCATGAAATCAATGCATGAAATAATTTTCCAATGAAAAAAATTCTTCTTGGAGACAATACAATGAAAATTGTTGGAATGATCAGTTTTCAGTAGAAATAATATACAATATCACTGCATTACAAATTTCAGTGTTCCTCCAAGTAAATCTTTTTCAAATTGAAGAGTGGGAAGACATATATAGATTCATAAGTTTGTGAATTCTCTAGAAATTATAAGAATTGTATAAAAGAACAACTAAATGATTGAGACTACAAAAGAAATTAGCATACAAATAATCAAAATCAAATTTTTCCTAATATACTGTATATGTTTTCAAACTATATCTGTGCAACACAGTGCACACTTTGCTAGTACAATATAAATTTATGTATGTTATTTGCACAACATGAAATTTGTATAACATCCTATTAGAGGGAACGTATCCAAGATACTAATGGCTCATATCTGTATCCTAATATCTTAATACTGTACTTGGCTTATTTTTTACGTATTATATATTTTTGATTGAATTTATTATCATTTTCGGTATATCAGTAGTATGAAATCAATTAGTTAAGTTGGCTCAGGATACCACAATCCTTTGAGCCAGTGCTGACCTTATTTACATAAAGTAAGCAGTTGAAAATTTAACATAAAATTTTTGTTTTTTATTATAAATTCAGATTAATTGATAATCAAATAATCATTATTTTTTTATACAATATTAAAATTCTTCATTTATTTGTATCATTTTGTGTAATTTAACAATTTTAAAATTATTGCTATATATTTATTTTTTAGGAAGTTGCAGAACCTCTGATGGATTTAAAGCAAGGAATAGATGAAATAGAAAAAAGTCAAACATTCCGATCAATTCTGGCAACTCTTTTATCAATTGGTAACTTCTTAAATGGAGTGGAGGTATATAGCGAAAATTTAAAATAAATAATAATTTATTAAGATGGGAATAATTATTTTATAATAATGCATTAGGTAAAAGGTTTCAATATTGACTACTTAGCAAAAGTTCCAGAAGTTAAAGACACAGTGCAGAAGCATTCACTCCTCCATCATTTATGCCAATTTGTAATGGAAAAATTCTCTAATTCAACTGATTTATATTCTGAATTAGGTTCAGTTGCAAGAGCATCTAAGGTAAAATATATTAAAATAATGTGTGATTTTTATCTTTGTAAAAATTAAATTTGTATTGATGCTGGTTGAATTTTTTTTATAATTTTACTATAAATTAGATTGAGCTTTGGTAAAACTTATTAAGAATGCTATTTTTAACTATATATATCTTATTTTGAATTAAATTAATAATTTCAAACAAGCATTTATCAATTATTTAAGTTTATATTTGTATAGAAGAATAACAGCTATTACTGCAAATTCTATATATACAAAGTACATCTAACTAGTACTAAACCTGTATTAAAGAAAGTTTATTTGTAAAATGTTTTCTACTGTACACTTGATTTCTCAGTTCTTGTGTAAACTGAAGAGGATCGAGTGTTTGATCAAAAACATTTTACAAATAAATTTTCTTTAACTTTGATTTAATGCTAGTTAGATATATTTTTTTATATTTTCCTTATAGAGATCATTAAAAAAATTAATTCACAAATTACTAAATATTTGACAAATATTGCATATTAGAATTTTGAATATTCTGTATATACAGATTGCAGAAACTTCTATCCTGTCTAAATTTCTATGGGTAATAGAAGGAACCAAAATAAACATTTATTATTAAGTAAAAAATCAATTATTTATATATTATGGCACCATAGGTTATCAAAGGGTTTCTATTTGAAGTTGGAAGTAAGGAAAACAGATAGACATCAAGTTTTGACAAATATATTCAGATTAATATTTTATAATCACAGAATTTTACAAAGTTAAACAGATTCTCAAAATTATGATCATCTTCCTCAATACAAAGTCAATAATTATGCAGTAGAATTTTTTGTGCATTCAGGACTGTGTCTGATAATTGCAGCTATCTCAATGTTATTGGCAATAAGATCCAATTCATTAGCAACTGTGATAATATGTAAATCAGATTTTTTATAAAAATAACCATAGGAAGAAGTCAAATAGTATGAGATTAGGTAATTGGGGAGACCAAGCTATGGGCTACTCTATCAGATCTACTGATTGCCAAAAGTGACTATGATATGATTTTGCATTTAATGTGAAAAATATCCATCTGTAATGAAATCATGATTCTCTTGACTATCAAGAGAACAATAGTGGTAATAATTTTTCCAAAAAGTCTTATAATTCTGATTATTGAGTTTGGGAATAACAAATAAGATCCAAACAAAAAGTCATGTACAATATTTGTTCAAACATTAATCTTAAATTGTTATTGGAGGTGGCATGAGATTTTTTTTTGCCCAAATATGACTGTTGCTGATATTGCAAATCACTTTTAAATGAAGAAGTTTTATCTGTACACAAAATTATTGTTGGCATCTCTGTTGATATAAATTCTGTTGCAAAAACCAACATGCAAATTGAATTGTGAACAGAGTAACTACTTAGGACCAAAATCTACATCTTCAGTGGAAAGGATAGATTTGCTGCTTGTGTATAATGCACCACATAGAGTTCATGAGCATCCACATGGATGCTTGTAGGAGGGATGTCCTAGAATCATTCAAAGCTTTCCCATCAAATTGTAATATTTTTGTAAAATGATTGTTTTTATCCTGATTATGGCTCATGAAATATGCTTATTTACAACACTTGACATTTAATATAAACACAACTGCAAACAGATGTTATTGAGAATATTCATGATAAATTGAACAATGTCATTAATTGTAACATGTTGTAGGCAAGTTGTCCCCAGGTCAAAGCATACTTTGGTGTTTTTGCCATACTTTCATAATATAGGAAATAACATAGAAGGTTCTAAATTCAAAACAATTTATTTAATAAAGTTATGAGAAACAGTCAATACACATACTAGTTAAGCAGATATTTGCATTCCAAGCAATTCAGATGATTACTGGATTGTTGGAACTGTATTCCATAAGGATACAGTTCCAACAAATGATTATTTAACAAAAATAATTTGTTTAGTTATTTCTGCTATCACTATAATTTTGGACATAGCACTTTTATGCATTCAATATGTTGATCAGATATCAAAATTTATAACAACTAGTTAGCCCCTGGTCACTATGTGTCCAAATACACCAAAAACAAAACATTTGTTTCTTATCTGTCAAATTTGAGATTTTTCATTTATTTAGTATAACCTTGTATATAATGCTTTTGCTTGTTTTTTTCCCTCCAGACCAAACTTTGAAATTTTTTTTATATGAAATTGGCAACTAACAAACTATTGATTTACCGATTTAGTTATTTAGGTAATAATTATAATTTTTATCTTAAAATAAAAAATTATAATTTCTGAAATGAATAAAATATTATTTAAATTCTGAAATAAATTAAATATTATTTAAATGCAACGTTTATGTAACCTCAACACGCCGAATGCAAACTGAATTCTCAAGCTGGGAACAACCAACATTTTTCGATTGAAAAAGACAGAAATTGAAGTCAAATAACAAAAAGAAGTATACAAACATAAACAGGAAATAAACTATGATAATTTAAAGCAAAATTTATAATGAAATTGGGATTTAGTTTTCTAAAAGAATGCAATTAAAGATTCGAAGTGAGAGAAAATAATAACAGCGACACTTCTGGCATGGGAGTTTGCACATGCACAGAAACATGGATTCCACATGTTTATTCCTTTATTATATATGATAATATGATAGTTATAAGTCATTTTAAATCATAACTTAAAATGGATATTTGATTTTTAATTTTTTTTTTCTTGTTAAAATAAGATAAAATCTGAATTTAACAGATATTAATACAATGGATTTTGAATTCAATATATTTGTCCATTAAATTCGGATCTTTTATCTATATTTATAAAATAAAGCTTTTATCTATTATATAGGTAAAAATATAATTATTATTATACCTCTAGCAATGCAAAGCATTATCATCTCACTTATTAAATTATATAAAAAAAAATCTTATATAAAGTCTATACAACTTATAATTTTTAAGTTGTTCTCTATGTAGCTGAAGAAACCTAATCAAAAAGCTCTTCTGTTTTTGAAGTTTCAAATTAAAAGTTTGATAAGCTTGAATTGATTTTGTTATTTGTCAATATAGTGGCCATTAGATTAAAAAATCTATTATATTCTGTTTTTTATTCATCTTTTGGTAGAAAGAATAATCATTCATTAAATAATTCATTTATCAGGTATTCAATTTGAAAATTATAATAAATGATGCTTTTACAACAAAAATTTTTTTTTAACTGTTTCAGGTTGATTTTGATGAAGTTAATAGGAATTTAACTAAAATGGAAAATGAATGTAAAGCATCATGGGATTATTTGAAAGTTATTGCAAAACATGATGGTTCAACATCAATGAGAGTAAAGTGAGTTTTATTTTATGAATTAAAATATTATATTAATTATATAATTCATAATTTATAAAATAAAATACTGACAATACAAACTACAATAATTACTTTAATATTATGAATAGTGTTTCTGTTCAAATATATATTATCATCAGAGTTATTATTTTAAAATTGCATATCTTAGAATTAGATATAAAATAATTGTGGAAATCTTTGACTGACATTAACTTTACTACAAAAAAAACTTTATCAAAATGCATAAATAGAATACTTTTTGAATTACAAGTTTAAAAATGCAATTTATATTTTTGTGCAATAAATTTATTTCAATTGAATATGAATCCAAGTAAGTGTAATTTTTTTTAATATATGTAAGTTTTATCTCTCTATTCAGAAACATCTACTAAATATATTTGATCTTAAACTAACCTTACATTTAATTTTTTCCATTGTGTGAAAATGCCTATTGATTTAGCATTAATATCATTCACAGAAAAGGATTTTAATTCAGAATGCATACCCTCTGCAATGTTTAAATATGTGCTTTCAAATGACACTTAAATAATGCTAAAAACAAAATGAATCAAGTATAAAGGCAAAATAAATGTGCTGTTACATTTTTATTACTTTCCTGAATACTTTATAAAATGGCCTGAATTTCTTTTTATGCTCTTCTATAAATTGAAAGTAAATTACATTTGTAGATATGAACATTTTTTTACAACATATAATTTGTGAATGATATAATCATTATATGCAGGGACATGTTGAGCTATTTTAGTACCTGAAATAAGAATGAAAAATTGCATCTCCTCTAAAATATAGAAAGAAAATTTATTTAGAAAAAATATGACTTATTTAAAATACAGTACATCTCTGGTACACATTTTAATAAATATAAAAGGATGCCAAAAAAAAAAATTAAAAAATCTATTTAAAGTGATTTTATTCTCATAAGCAGCATTTTTATTTTAAATATATAACAGATTGTATTATATATTTCTATGATTTTATGAAAATCATAGAAATATTAGTAATATGTAAGGATAAAATTCTATAATAAATAAACTATTGTTTTAAAAAACAATTACACAAACAAAACAAAAATCGAAAATGTCAGCAATTTTTTGATCTTTCTTTTTGTGTCCCTTTCAGATTTAATTTGAGACAAGAGCTTCATTTACCTCAAGTTAAATTCTCAGCATAGTTATGTATCAGTATAGATCAGGGCTATCCAATTATAATGAACCCGAGGGCCATAGCCATGTTTACTAGAGATATAAAGGGCCGCAGTTACAAAAAAAGGGGGCAGGATACTTGATACGCTATTGTCTGAACAAATGAAACGCATAAATATAGCCCTTTTTTGGAATTTTTATTCCAGATTAGCAAACCTTATTACAAAATTATATTTACCAGATTGCATCCAATAAACATGTTAACTAAAAGTTATAAAATATAAACAGTTAAAAAATATAAAAATAGTATGTATGTACCTATTTAATATGATAAATGAGGGCAGGCAACAGCATTTACAAGGGCTGGATATTTACATCCATTCCTGTTAAAGAAGAATCTCCAAGGCAGGTTCTGAATCGATTCTTAACTATCTTCATGTTAGAAAATGCACTTTCACACAAATAAGTACTCCCAAACGTTGAGATTACTTTCCGAGTATAATCACAAAAGTTAGGAAAACATTCGTTAAACAAAGCAGTTTACTGTGATTTGTTATGAAAAAAGTCATTTTTTCCACCCCTACAACCCATGTGATTTGTTATGAAAAAGTCATTTTCCCACTGCTCCTCATAGACTACTATTTTCATTTTCTATTTTACCATTTTCCCACTGCTCCTCATATACTCTATTTTCATTTTCTATTTTATGCTTTTTCTCACTCATTTCACAAATGCAATGAACTCATGGTAAAATAAAAGTAAAATTAAATTAAAATGTAAAATAAAATTAAAACAGAATCTCACAACACAATCACTGAAATGGTGAGTATTAGAAACCAAAAAATAACTAAAATACCAAGGAAACCTAGAATAAAATACAGTTACAATTCAAAACTTTAAACTGAAATAGTAAAACTAAAATTGACGTGATTGAATGTCTTATAAAAATGTGATGTCATGGATAGCTAAATTGATGTGTAATTAAAGTCTTATAAAAATGTGATGTCATTGATAGCTTATTGATCATTAAAAATATTAATTAAAGGATTAATTAATTGAGTTATTAATAAAAAGAATCCTAAAATTGAATTATTTTATCTTAAAAAGTAATAAATAAAAGTGAAAAAAACATAAAAAGTAATATTATATCACAAATCGTAAAAGCCTCGCGGGCTGCACAAAATGGCTTGGCGGGCCACATTTTGGACAGCCCTGGTATAGACACATAACTATACTGATACAGATACAGGCATTAAGAACAAATTCAAATATCTAATACAAGTATATATTTAATAAAATAAATCATGCTAATTTCTTGTTTAAAGTGACTAAACTGAAATAGTCTTATACAGTCATGAATTTATTTTTGTTATATCAGATGATTACATTAGATATTTGGTTTTATTTTTAATATAAAGGTTTATACTACAATAATACGTGAAGTTATTGAATCATTTATGTGTTATAAAATGTAGAAATTGTTCAAATTTGTATTAACTAAATATGAATAAATAATTATTTTAGAAATTTACTAAAATATCAGAGGTAAAGCTGAGAGTTCTGATTGTCAATGAAACAACAATTTGCCAAACAGTGTTCATTAAATTTAAGGTTTATAGTATTAAGAAGATGGTTTAATTAACATTAAATCTTGGATGAGTAAGACTAAATTTTAATTAATTTAATCTTATTAAAGATTATTAACATTAATTAAATGAACACAAATTATTCCATAAAATCATAATTAAATAACATTTTTAAACTGAAATCAACAATATTTAAAAAATATTTAAATACTTATTGAGATTATTTAATGGTACTTTTATTTTATGATATTTTAGAAAGATGAGTAATGTGTTATTATTAAAATAACAATTTTAAATCATTCTAATATTTCTTGTTATATGAAAAGAAAACTATATTTATCAGTGATTTTATATAATGCTATTTAATTTAAATTTTAAAATTATTTGAAATATAAAATCTATATAAGCAGTTTTAGTTCTTTATAAAAAGCATTACTGTGAAATCAAATAATTCTATCTAGTATGAAATACACCTAGCCCTCGATTTGCACGGTACTCAGTTTACACGGTTTCGCTTTTACATGGTTTTTAAATGAAAACAAAAGAAAATTTTTTGGGGTTTTATTTTGATTGTTTTGCATTATGCCATTTATAAATTAAAAGAGTATCATATTGTCACGTTTTGTGGTTTTACGAGTTCGTAGAGATTAATAAAGAGTGAATACAGCTATATTTCATATAGTCCAATTTATTTACCCACAAAACAAAATAATCTTGTTTCACTATAACTAAATTCAATACAAAATCCGATAATTATCTCATACAACACAAATCTATGTCTTTAATTCAGAATAACTCACAGTTTTTCTTAGTCCACTTTTGCTTCCACAATTTATCTCTCACTATTAACTTTTACCGTCCAAATCTCGCAGTTCAACTAAACTCAACTCATGCTTGCAGTTCGCTTATTTATGTTTGAATGCTTTTATTGTTTTTATTTGTATACAGAATATTGTTAATTTTTTTGTAGCATATTCGATGTTAATTAATGTTTATGTTTTCATTTTCAAAAATAATTTAATGCTTATACTTTTTCAATTTGTCTTTTTCAAAAATAAAATTGAAAAAGTATAAGCATTAAATTGTCTCTAAAAATTAATGGACCAAAAAAAGTATAACCATTAAATTGTGTCTAAAAATTAATGAACCAATCCCCTTTTTTTCCTTTAATCCTTATCTCATTTTATACAGATGAATCAATCAAAAAAAAATAAGCATTAAATTGTGTCTAAAAATTAATGAACCAATCCCTTTTTTTCCAACCATAAATTCTGTCTCTAAAAATTAATGAACCAATCCCCTTTTTTTCCTTTAATTCTTATCTCATTTTACACAGATTAATGAACCAATCCCCTTTTTTTCCTTTAATCCTTATCTCATTTTATGCAAAAGAACATATCCTCAACTTTTCATATCTTTAGATCGATTTACACGGTTAACATATCCTCGACTTTTCATTATCTTCTTTAGATCGATTTACATGGTTTACAGTTTAATTGAATCTTTTCATTATCTTCTTTAGATCGATTTACATGGTTTACAGTTTAATCTTCTTTAGATCGATTTACACAGTTTACAGTTTAATTGAACATATCCTGCTATTTTGTATGAATTCTGCATCTCGTTTTACACTGTTTCGGTTTGCACAATTTTTCCAGGAACGTATCAACCGTGTAAATCGAGGGCTGAGTGTATATTTTTTAAATTGATTTTGAATAAAGTTTTAAATATATTTTAAACTTATTTCAAATTGATTAGATTTATTTCTACTATTTAGGATGTCTGAATTTTTAGCAGAGTGTGCTGAAAGGATAATTGTTTTAGGAATTATTCAGAGGAGAGTACTTAATAGGTAAGAAAATAAGTCCTGTACAGGTGTTTCTTCCATTATGAACTTTTATATATATACAAACATGTCATTTTATTCTGAAATTTTTGAAAAATTCAAAAATTCTGAAAAAATTTTAAAAATTACAATAATAAAATGGTTTTAAGGACATGCATCATAAAACTATGTAGCATTTAATATGTAAGCACTATATTTTAAGATGTGTGAATAATGTTATAGTTAAATATTTATTTCAGACACTGTTCAACCCATTGATCGCAGAGTGATTATTTAGTCCTCCTCACAAATTTAATTAAAGCTGAAAACCTAATAATTTATCATTATTTTGTATTATTTTTTAATTCTCTTTAATTGCATTGCTATTGTTTGTTTATTTTTCATTAAAATTGTCAAATCAATAATTTTTTTATCATTTGAAAGTATAAACATGAAAAGTTCCCAATATAAACTGATATTGCGCAAAAAATTCTGTTATGTTTCAGATCAACATACTTGTCAGAATTCACTTTTTCAAATATGAATGTCATAAAAAAATCAAGAAACCAAATTACAAATGATCATTTGGATCAGTATTTCTCAACCTTTGGGTCGCATTAAATTTTTAATGGGTCACAAAGGAACTGGTAAAATACAAAAATAAAAATATAAAAATAAATAAATAAATAAATAAATAGACAAAAAAATGTCTTTTACGTTAATTTCGAAAATTAATTATAAAGTTCTGAATGGTATTAAGTTAATTTTGACATTGTGAATGTAACTTAAGTCTATGCCCATATTTGTTCCGCCCATCTCAGCATTCATCGGCACATTCTCCTTCCCAGTTTTGCTAGTTTTGAACTAGTGTATAATTGTCAGTTGTCAGAACAGCAATAAGAATAACTTTGTATGTACATTACAAACAACATTGTTTTTTTTTAAGTAATCAGTGTGTTCATTTAGTATATTAAAATTAGTAATCATATTTTGTATTTCATTGAAGTTTATGTTTTTGTGTTGAAGTGTAAGAACTACAGTTCATGGTTATATTTTGTTGTATGTGAGCAATACATCATAGTCCATTGTACTATAAGTTAATCTGAATACATACAGTATCATGCTGATATAATATAAAATAAAATAAGTAGCATAAAATAAACAATTGGGTCGCAATACGATTTCGAAAAAATATGCTGGGTCACACATCAAAAAGGTTGAGAACCGTTGATTTGGATGATTGTCTGCATTGGCCACTTCTTCATATCAACCTATGAAAATATTGCGAGCTCCAAATAATTCCAAATTTCACATTAATTATTTGTTTTAATCAACTAGCTTTTCCTGTAGCTTATGAGTTTGTAATCAATCTGTTGTTTTTTCTAACGTTTTCCAAAATAGAGAAATAAATATTTTATTCCAATATATTTGTTTTGTTGTATTAAAATAATTAAAAGTGATAAATAAATTTTTAAATACACAAACAAAGTTTTTAGGGCTGGGAGAGTGAGTCCTCTGAAGTGAGTGAATGCATTTAACTGCATAGTTATACGTAATCAGATATCAGGTTGGGGAAACATGATCTATATAAGAAAGTAGATTGCTGAATAATTTAGTATAGAAATGTAGCTTGCATAGTAAAAAAGATTGAACATTATTTGTATATTATAAGCAAATTACATAATTATTACATATTTTTATTATTTTTTCATTTGACATTAATGCTGATTTAGCTTTCACTTTTAAATTCAATATTATTTGAAATAGATTTGAATACTGAATTTTAGTCCAGTGAGAGATTATCATATAGTACACAGTTCATAAATTAATATTTCATAATTTACCTTTTAAGAAAACTAATTTATCATTGATTCTTGAGTTGTTATAATAATTTTTCATAATGTAATATAATATATTTATATAAAATCTTTTAATTTCATTTGCATTTTTTTAGGTTCTACAAATTACTTATCTATTTTGGTTTTGCTGCTCATACTATTAAAGATGTCAAAGTAAACCATATATGCAAAATTATATGTGAATTTGCTTTAGAATACAGGACAACAAGAGAACGTGTAATTCAACAATTGGAGAAGAAAGCTAGCCATCGTGAGCGAAATAAAACTAGAGGAAAAATGATAACAGAAGTAATTATTTTTTACAATATTTAAAAAATGCAGGTCAGCCCTGGTTTACAAGATTAAAGTGTTCCTGGAAAATTCTCATAAAGTGGAGAGTAAATTACCATTGACTTAAATGGAAAAAATCATAATGCATTCCAGAACCCTAAAAATATCGCTCATTTTTTTCATTAAAATATCTTTCACCATCTAGCTACATAAACATCAGCAAAATTACATTAATAATTAGCATTAACTTTTGCAACTTAAAAAAGGATTTTCTTAAAGAAAATCCATGCTACATAAACATCAGCAAAATTACATTAATAATTAGCATTAACTTTTGCAACTTAAAAAGGGAATTTTCTTAAAGAAAATCCATAATAAATACAGTCAAACCTCTTTAAGCCACCCCTCTATAAACCGCTACCCTCGTTATTTGCCCGATGAAAGCCAATAACAAATCTCCTCCTTTATGTTAAAACATGAAATTCCCTCTATAAACCGCCACCTCACTAATCGCCAACCGCCACTCATTTCTGGAGGCAAAACCATTTCATTAGTAGACAAATCAGTTGTTTAAACCGCCAAAACAATCGAATGGCAAGGTCAACCAACACAAATAGAAACACTAGAGAAGATGGCAATTAAGTAATTTATCTGTTAACATTTATTAGACTGTAATCTCGCACCTGTGACTATTCACATCCCTGTTTTCAAAATGAGCTATTCCAAAACTTTAAACGGATTTTTACAAAATAACCGTTTAAAATAGGAGAAGACTGGAGAGCCATAACCTCGACTTTGCGGAAGAAGAAGAACAGTTTAAACCGTTTTTTTATAAATCAACTGTTGTGAGTATCGTTGCTGTTTCTTACTCGGAAAAATGTCAAAAACGACATTAGATGTTCACGAAAAGATTTTAATTTGTGAATATAAAAATAAAAATCCTTCTGCTACTCAGCAATTTATTTCTGATCACCTTTAATTAAATGAAACAATGTCATTCTAATCTATACATGTTTTCTCACATGTTACTATAAACCCTCCATAAACCGCCACCCTCCTTTACCGCCAGAGAGGACCTTCGAACCAATGGCGGCGGCTTAAAGAGGTTTGACTGTATGTCAATTATGGTGTAAAAACAAGCACACCAATAGTAAAACTGTCTTTTACAATCTGAAGGATAAAGGTTTAATTTCAGAGCCATACTTCCACATTTCACTATGAGGATCTATTGACCAACCCAACCATATGCGAGCAGTTTGTGATAGTCCTGGAATAGACCAATCGTTTAATAATCTCTGATTGGAAAGCATTGTAAAAACTATAAAGAAAGTAAAAATGTTATAATAATTGATACAGTGGTGGCTTGCAATTCAACGTCCCGCAATTTGTCGGTTTCACAGAAAGCATTGTAAAAACTATAAAGAAAGTAAAAATGTTATAATAATTGATACAGTGGTGCCTTGCAATTCGACGTCCCGCAATTTGTCAGTTTCACAATTCGACATTTGAGTTTCGTGGGACGGCGCATGCACGTGCATGGAATTGTGTGATGTTTTATATGAACGGGGAATTTCTAGTATATAAAAATTATTAAAGTTGACACAAAAATAAAATAAAATAAGGAAAAAAGGGAGATGAGAGCTTCCTGAGTTCCACACTTTATACTAAAGCTATTATGTTCTAAACATTATGGTAACTGTTCATTTAGTAATATATTGAGATTATTATTTAACAAAATAACAATCTATTATTTTTATTTAAAAATAGCTTTTCTATGATTGAAAATGAAACATCAAATCAAAATTAATTTTTTAGCTAAATGTTGTTAGTAATAACTTTTTTAACTAGAAAGGACAAAAATTAAGTATAAATTATCAAATTTTAAAAAATATATATGATTATATTTTGAAATATATATAAATTTAAAATATATGAAATTGAAATATATTTTTAATTTCATATTTTGAAGCAACATTTTGTATGAATATTATTCAATTTAATTGAAATTCAAATATTGGAACAAATTATAAATATTCTAGAAAACCAAACCTTTTGAAAATAATCAATACAATAGGTCCTCAACTTAGGCAGTTATTTTGTTCAAAAAATTTCCATGTAAATTGAAAACTACACAAATCTAACAATATTTAAATTTGATATACATGATTGGGTGCATTAACAAATGGAATGGCCAAATGAAATTTATGAATATACTTTAAGCATAGATAAGATAGATTTAAGGCCACAAATGATATTTCTGCAAAAACAGTAAATTGTTTAATGAAATTTTCATTTACATTTTATGAAAATTCAACAAAAATAATGAGAATTATGCATCTGCTTATCTCTCTACCATATTTATTCGAATCTAAGCCACACTTTTTTCCAATGTTAATGCTACTGCAATGTTGAGAATTATGCATCTGCTTATCTCTCTACCGTATTTATTCAAATCTAAGCCACACTTTTTTCCAATGTTAATGCTACTGAAAAGCGAGTGCGGCTTAGAATCGAAGGTGGAAAATTCGTTGGATGGAAGAAATTGAATTTCCACCCCTTTGAAATGAAAAATGTAATCATCCATTCTGGCCACCTGCATTGATGACTCATCACATTCCACAGTTTATCTTCAGTATTCAGTCTAGCCTGAACTTCGTTGTCTGCACGTATTTAGGAACTTTTTTATATACGCTTTTTTTTAATCCCCAAATACTGTATCAAAGATATTGGCAATGGCATCCAGATGAGTTCACTATGACACAAGTATGAAAAGGAAGGCGATTTTATATGCAGAAGAAAACGGAAACATAGCAGCAGCTAGAAAATTTGATATGGATGAAACAAATATACGTCAATGGCGTAAACAATGTATTATGATTTTTGTTTGTAAATCTTCAACAAAGTCTTTCACTGGACCAAAAAAAGGAAGATATCCTGAAGTAGATGATAGTGTCGCTCAATTGGTACGTGGCGCTCGATCTAAAGCATTGCCAGTTACAATATAAATGCTGTAATGCAAGGCAAAAGAAGCCATTCATAAATTTAGAATCGAGAATTTTAAAGCATCAAGAGGCTGGTGTGAAAAATTTATGAGAAGGGAAGGATTTTCTTTGAGACGGAGAACTTCAATCTGCCAAAAACCTCTGCAGATTTCAAAGATAAACTCATACAGTTTCAACGCCACATCATCGGTTTACAGACAAGATATCCATATGAATTCAAGAACATTGGAAATGTGGATGAAACTCCCCTGTACTTTGATATGCCACAGAATTATACTGTAAATTCAAAGGATGAGAGAGGTGAAAATCTTGAGTACAGGATACGAAAAACAACGTATCACTGTAATGCCGTGCGTTACAGCAGACAGCCATAAATTACCTCCGTATTTGATTCTTAACAGGAAATTAGTACCTAAAAATGGGGATTGGGTTAATTCTGTGTAGAATAAAAGACCAGGAGGTCTTCAAAATCCTCAAAACATACTTGTCATGGACGCGTTTAAAGGTCATTTGACGGACTCTGTAAAAAAGAAACTGAGACGAAACAATTGCGATTTGGTGATAATCCCTGGCAGTATGACAAGCCAGCTTCAGCTGCTTGACATAAGCATTAATAAGCCATTTAAGGACTACATAAAAAGAGAGTACGAAAACTGGTTGCACTTGGATAACCACCCTTTAATTGCTTCCGGGAAAATCAAGAAGGCAAGTGCTTCGAAAATTACAGAATGGATATCTGTTGCCTTGAAAAAAGTTTCCAAAGAGACTATAATACATTCTTTTAAAAAATGCTGCATAACAAATGCATTGGATGGCATGGTAGACAACACCGTGTGGGAAAATGGCGATGCCGGCATCAGTTCTGAAGTCAGCTGTGACAGTGGGAGTGACGAATCATTTTCGGAACATGATACTGACGGTTAGAGCAATTACATGTTCATGTATGTATTTAAAAGTTTTTAATACTGGTAAAATAAATTAATTATTTACTTTAGTTCTCATTTTAAAATTTTTTTAATTTTGTAAATATCGGATATCGATAAACCTTTTCACACTATTTGTTATTTTTTCATAAAAACATGTTGAGAATTTGGGGTGCGGTTTTGAATCGATGGCGGCTTAAATTTGAATAAATACGATAAGTTGAAGCCACATAGATCAGAGACCTACTGTATTGAATCGTATCTGTTTCTCTTTATCAAAATAATATCTTAAACAGCCATATAAAAACTACTTGCTTTATTTGTATATCAGAAAGCAGAAGCACTACTAGCAAGGAAGATATTTATTGCCATTAAACGTTTTCGGACCCTTTCCTGTCCCTCTTCAGTATACAGCTTTCATCACATTAAGAATATAAGAATAATGAAATTATTCTTATATTATAATGAGCTTTCTTATATTTTTATATCAGAAAGCTTTCTGCTTTCTGATATAAAAATAATATCTCATACAAATATCCAGTTTGAATGAAATTCACATATATAGATCCATTAGAGAAGCAAATGTGCTAAAAATAGAATCAGTTCATTATTACTGATATAATAATTTGATAATTTTAAATTTTCAAAGAGATGTTAAATTAAATAATGGAAAGTGTCATAAGATTAAATTATTGATCTTAATTATTCTTTATAATGGCTAAATGGAATTTATGAGAATACTTGAAAAATATCATAAGACCATACACAAAGCCGGCCAGAGGGCAGTGTGACTGCACAAGGCCTTGCGATTCTGCATGATCCAGCTCTTGTTTGAAACTGTTATTTTTTATTATTAAAAGGTCCCGCATGACAGCTTTGCACCAGGCTCCACTTTTTCTTGGGCCAGCCCTGATCATACATTTTAAGAAAAACTATACCTTTTATCCCAGCCAAAGTCTTTATATAGGTAAAAATAAAAAAAAAAATGTATTCTGTTTTTGTTTCTACTTTATTATATAGTACATTTTCATATAAAAGTTAGTCACAAAAATAATGAAAAACTATTAATTAAAATTAAATTCAACTATAATAAAAAAATAATAGTTTTATCTTGTTTCCTTTACATTGAATCTGGATAGAATTTGACTTGTTTAAAAGTTTAATTATTAGAAGATAAGCAGGCAAAAAATGAATTTTCTTGTAATTTTACATTAGTTTACATTCTTGAATTACTATAGATTTTAAAAACATCAGTCATTTTCAAATTTTTTTCTGAAATGTGCTTTCAGAAAAAAAAGTTGCTTAGAGAACTTTTTGTAATTGTTTTCTTTTTTAAGATAAATTTCTTTATAACATATTTTCATTGCAGATATTTCAGGAAAAATTTTTTAGTTGAAATAGAACAGCTAATTGAAGAAGCATTGACTATGGATGCCATTAATGCAAAACTGTTGATGGGAGCCATCTTAAATATTAATTATTCTAAATCAGGAGTCCTATAAACCATATCATTTCATAGAGAGATGTTACTAATTGAAGCTTAAACAAAATCTTAAAATGCAAATGAAGTTTTGAAATATTGTTGTGAAGTACATGGGACTGACAGGCTTTAGGTCTCATTGCAGTATGAGACATGTTGCAGGTAAGGACAGGTGATGAGGCTGCAATCAGTGATACAGAAACTATGAATTAAATAAACCAATAACTTCCTTTATTTACAAAAGTGAAATTTCCAATTTACAAATGTATCCAGATAATTTTAACAGAGAGAGAAAATACTTCAAAGTTCAAGAATAATCTGAATAAGGTGAAGGAATCTAGCTCACTTGTATTTCTTGATCGAGTAATAAATCAGTTCAGAGGTGCACAACACAGTTCTGAATAGGAGCACAATTGAAAAAGGTGTTATGACTAGTGACATAATCCTTGATATAGAAAAATGTGAAGCCTAATTGTCATTTTCAGCAAAAGCACCATTGGGGCGAATTGACTTCTCCTTACCTGATCAGAATTCAAGGACTATCTCTGATCAGAATCCAAAACGAGTTCTTATAAAATGAGCCCAGTAAAAACTGACCTTTACTTTCATCCTTCCCTAGGAAAGACAGGATGCTTGTTCTTGATTGTCTTTCGATGTTGTCTTTTCATTAATTTCACATGACTACACACCTGCACATACTATTTCATTATAACTTATATTATAGTGGATAAAAGTTCATGGGCTGGACAATATGATGATATGAAACATTATTGTATTCCCCTCCAAATTCCTTTCTTCATCTCTTTTTAATGAACCAAAAGAAAAACAGATATTTAGAAGTGAGGAAAGACACACTACATCCAACCTGAATTCCTATCCCTCACAATTGTACTGTGCAAATATATATGTTATTGATGCTTAGTAACTGTCTGTAACAATTAGTAGAGATAAGAATATTAGCTTTAAGCCCTGGAGTGCGAATTTTGTACTCAATCCATATTGGGTAGTAAAACTTGCAAGGATCTTTGACTGAACTTAGTAACTGTCTGTAACAATTAGTAGAGATAAGAATATTAGCTTTAAGCCCTGGAGTACGAATTTTGTACTCAATCCACATTGGGTAGTAAAACTTGCAAGGATCTTTGACTGCAAAATAAAATTGGACATTGAACTATTTCTTGAAGCTAGAAAGTGTTATAAAATAATAAAAATATATATATGCTCTCCTTAAGTTACAAACTGAATTCATAGGCAAGTTTTGTTTGTAAATTGGGTTTTTCATAACTTGGATATTGCTGTTATTTTGTTTCCAAAAGTACTGAAATAACTTTATACACTGTATTTTGTAATATATTTCACAATTGGACCAATTAGAAGTTTTTTATTTCACAGATTTCAGAGAAAAGCTTTGAATTTAAGAAAAGGTTTTTAATTGTCATTATCTTGAAATATTGCTGTTATATGTTAATTGTGTGATTTTATATCATATTAGTTGCTAGAACATTTTGTTATCATAATGTTTAAAATTTTTAACAAATTTTTGAAATTTGAGGATGAAATTTCATATTTGTAAGTACAAATGTTTGTAATGTAAGAAATGCATGTATAAATAAAAATTTTATTAATTCAGATTCCAAAAATTCAAAAATTATATTTATATTATTGAATACAAATTTAACATAACTTTTCTGAAAAATATTACACTTTCAATTATTATAATAAATTTTTTTGTAATATAGTTCATTATATGGGACTGAAGTTTTTATATAACTCAAATTTTAAATAAGTTGAAAAAACAATATATGCATTGGTACCTTCTTGTAGCTTAGATATCAATTTATGATGATGTATGAACAACATAGAGAAGAATTTGCATAGTAGAATTAATAAGTTTAGTTTGGGGTAAGCAATATAAGCATGGAACAATATAATGCAAAATAGTATAACTTAGGAATGACTTTATTTGATATAATATATTGAAAATAAAATTGAATTCTTTAAATGTATTCTAATAAATTGAACAAAACTTTCTTTAAAATTTAATAATTAAAATTATAATTTTTTAGAAAAGCAAAACTACTGCTTCGAAAGAAACGCTTTACAGAACAAATGCTAACTAAAACAGATGGACAGCTAATAAATTTGGAACAGATGGTAGGTAAAATAAATTATTATTTTATTTCAAATAGATTTTGTGCAAATGTTTTATTTAAATATAGAGTCAAATATAATTCCAAGAATACAGTACACTTCTGATTAACCAGGATAATCAGGAAATTAATTCCTCTACATAATCTGAAAAATACTTCTTTCAGAATTATAGACAATATATAGGATTGTTCAGAAAGTAATTTCTTTTTTTCGTGAAAATGAATGACAATTTTTTTATTGTTTAGTAATTTCAATAATATATTTTTTTGGCCAATATCCATGATGGATCAAGCAGAAGACTGAAAGATGGAAGTTGGTCCGAACTCCTACTGAAAATCTGGAATTGTGGGGCCCAGATTCATTCCAACATCCAAGGGCTAATAAATTGCGTGTTGTATATAAAATAGTGTTTTTTATAATTTGGTGTGCTATATATAATAATAAAACACATGTAATAAAGTAAATAATATAGTGTATCTCTTTCACCTCACCTGTAAGTTAGAGGAATTGGAGTAAATAATATAGTGTATCTCTTTCATCTCACTCATTAGGGGAGTGGGATATAATATAGTGTATCCCTCTCCCCTCATCCGTTAGGAGAGTGAGATGAGGACCGATAACGAATTAATCTATTTTACATAGTCTTCTTATATGGGAAATGCCTGCAATTCGACAGTTAAATAATATATTGTATCTCTCTCACTCACTAGTTAGGGGAGTGAGATGGGGGTCCAACAACGAATTAATCTATTTTACATAATCTTATATGGGAAATATTGTCCCGCAAGTCGACAATATAGGAAATATTGTCCCGCAATTCGACAGTTTCTCAATTCGACATTAGTTCGGCAACGGATTACTGACAAATTGTGAGGCATCACTGTACCTGCTATTGCTTTTAGTAATTTCAATAATATATTTTTTTGGCCAATATCCATGATGGATCAAGCAGAAGATTGAAAGATGGAAGTTGGTCTGAACTCCTACTGAAAATCTGGAATTGTGGGGCCCAGATTCGAACCTGGATCTTTCAAAATAGTAAGCAACTGCTTTACTATGCAGCCATCCAATTGATATCAGCAGGATTGAAAGCATAAAACAAGTGAGAAAAGAAAATATTGTATCAATGGTTTTGATAATGTTTGTAATGAATTATTATGACTATTATTTTCTTCCAAAAAAATATGTTAATTAAAATTACTAAAAGCAAATAGCAGGTATCAATTATTATAACATTTTTACATTCTTTATAGTTTTTACAATGCTTTCCAATCAGAGATTATTAAATGACTGGCTATTCCATACCTATCACAAACTGCTACCATATGGTTGGATTGGTCAATAGATCCTCATAGTGAAATGTGGCACTAAAGTTCTGAAATTAAACTTTTATCCTTCAGATTGTTAAAGACAGTTTTACTATTGGTGTGTTTGTTACTACACCATAATTGACATTTATTAAGATCAGCAGGATTGAAAGCATAAAACAAGTGAGAAAAGAAAATATTGTATCAATGGTTTTGATAATGTTTGTAATGAATTATTATGACTATTATTTTCTTCCAAAAAAATATATTATTGAAATTACTAAAATCAAATAGCAGGTATCAATTATTATAACATTTTTACATTCTTTATAGTTTTTACAATGCTTTCCAATCAGAGATTATTAAATGACTGGCTATTCCATACCTATCACAAACTGCTACCATATGGTTGGATTGGTCAATAGATCCTCATAGTGAAATGTGGCAGTAAAGTTCTGAAATTAAACTTTTATCCTTCAGATTGTTAGAGACAGTTTTACTATTGGTGTGCTTGTTACTACACCATAATTGATATTTATTATGGATTTTTTTAAAGAAAATTGCTCTTTTTAGGCAGCCATCTGGTTGACACTAGAGAAGTGAATTGGATTTTTAAAGACAAGATCCTTTCCTTGAAATACAAGTGTTTTTCATAGAACAATTTTATTCTTTTGAGAATTGGACTTGGATACAAGTCTCATTTTATGGATGAAAAGCTGAAATCATTTCATATGACAAATTTATCTGACTGTTTTATATTGAAATTTGGCAGAATATACTCCATGTGTAGAATAAAACAGCATTCAAATTTTATATAAATATATATAAAATGCTTAAAAGTGTGGAACTGTTCTATGAAAACCACTTGTGTAATGTTTCTGGTATTGTTTCCACACTTTATATATTACTTTATGTTAATAAGGAGTGTCTTTCTTGAATTTAAAACTTTTGCTTGTTATGAATTTCTTATAAAATTCATAACAAACAAAGAAGATAGTCTCATAAATCAAATTTAATACAAATTATATTTGTTCATAAAGTCAGGTTCTTGTAAATTGGAATTGACCTGTACTTTTATGCTAGAATATTCAATGATTTCTAAACATCTTTTGATCAGACTCCAAAATTTCGAACCAAAGAACAGCAGGCAGATCGTGAATTGCGCCAAATACTTAAAAATGGAAATACAGAAAATGAAGATTTAAGATCACATAAACTGTTACCAGGTGGTAAAGTGCGACAAAAAATGGTTCCCGGTAAGTTTTTATTTAGTTTTTAGAATTAGTTTCTTAATTAAAATCATTATTAATATACAAATTTTCAAAATTATACTTCTTTGTAGTATATTATTAATATTGTAAAAAGAAAGTTCATTAATAGTATAAAAAATAAAATATATTCTCACTAAAAAGATTTTGTTTTCAATATTGAAATAATAAATATTTTTTAAAATGTAAATTTATATTTAATTTTTTTTATTTATTGCATTTCAAACATATGAGTATCTTTCAATCTCTCATGTTCACTTACATTTTAATTAATATGAGAAATTAATATTTTTATTAAATATTGCATTAACAACTTATTTTGTATAATAATAATTTATACTGAATTACTATGTATGACGGTAATTATCATATTCAATAAAAATTATCATTAAACAAAATAAGTTAATAATACAATACAGGTAGTCCTCGATTTATGAGAGGGTTCCATTCCAACATTTCTGTCATAGTATATCAAATTTTTAGATAGTGAATTTGTATGATTAGATCTGTTAGAACCTATGTTTCCTTATCATAGATTTTTGCATTCACCCTATTTTGCAAATTGTCTATGGCACTTGCATAAAAACTTGCAAAATAGAGTGAATACAAAAATCTTTGTTAAAAAAACGGATAAGGAAACTTAGGTTCCAACAGATTTAATTTCTGACGTAAGTTCAGGACTTTGTTAATTCTCGTTTATTTTAATTTTTTCATAAATTATATTTCTATTTAACCTAAAATGGTTAAAAATGTATAAATTTATATAAACATTTATAAATTATATATTAACACACATACAATTAAACACATAAATACAAAATTAAGAAAGGTAAAATAAAATAAAATTTTGATAATAGATCAAAAAATTTTCAAACAAAATCAGATAACTTTAAATATCATAAAATAGCAATAGTGCATATCAAATCTTACAAAATTATATAAATTAAAATCTAATATAAAATTAAGCAAATGATTTTTGGAAGATTGTTTCTTTCACAAAAAAAAAAACTCATTTATTTAATTTTGTAAATTATCTTATTAGTATTTTAATTTCTAACATTTAAAATAATATAAATAGTACCTGAATAGTTCATATTCTTATTTTTCAAAACTTAAATAGGAATAGGACCTACAGCAGGAAGACAAAATGTTAGAGATGAAAATTTCACTGATGCAGATGATGAAATCTTAGAAAGTTTGGTAAAAACTGCAACAACACAACCTACCAGAACAGAGCCCAGAGTCAGAAAAAAGGCTCGTTATGGTGATAGAAAATCACGTATGTATAAGATAAAATTTATAAGACTAATTATAATTAAATCTAAGCTCACTTTGTTTGATACTCTTATTCTGTTGGTGGCTTTAGTATAACTATGGCATCAGTTTTTGCTGTGTACTCATTATTTTAATTAATATTTAAAAATTATTCTGATAGACAATTCAATATCATTCTTTCAATAAAATGAAATGGTTTTGCAAACAATGTTTTGAATAAGGGATTCATTTAATATTTTTTAGAATTATATGAATTTGTTGATTCAATTAATACAATATTACATTTAATATTTAAAGTCCATTTCAATATTTAATTCTAGAGTTTATGATAATTGATATGATATATATCATATCAATTGTCCCTACTTCCGATGGGCCCACAAAATTTTTATCATGCCCATTTGATTCTTCAGATATACTTTGGTAATCAAAATTTTTCCCTTACTTCCTATCTCATTGTGTTTCCGAGAAAAAAGGGTGGTACAGGTGCTAGAAAACACCCTGTATGTATATATATACAGTGATACCTCGGTCTACGAACACCATTTGCGAACAAATTTTGCTTTGCTTTACGAACGATGTTTCAGTTCACGAACACACATGCACGGAATGCATGGAGCGCACGTGACTCGCAGCGCACAAAACCCTGAGCACAGCCTCGCCCCCAGCAGCAATCCAGTTCGCCCAGCTCATATGGGTACAGTAAAGTTCCAACAAGTGTTGATATTTTAGTTTTTTTCTTTATTTAATTAAATTTATCCCTTATTATGGCTCCCAAAAAAGTTAAAAGTGTTAGTGAAGGTGGTGTTAAACATGCTTTCTTCTAATATTACTGTTATATTTATTTCCTTTCTGTATTATTTCCGCACATAAAGCCATAACATGTTAAAATTTTTTTCTAGGAAAAAACGTATTATTTGGATTTACATTAATTGCAATGGGAAAAATTGATCGGTTTACAAACTTTTCGGATCACGAACAGGGTCAAGGAACGGATTGTGTTCGTGAACCGAGGTATCACTGTATATAGAGATCAGGGAAAAATTTTGATTAGAATTGAGATTGAAAAATTATCAGGATAGTCAGGGAAAAATTTTGATTACCAAAGTATATCTGAAGAATCGAATGGGCATGATAAAAATTTTGTGGGCCCATCGGAAGTAGGGACACAAGGGATCAATTATGAAATCTCCAATAGAAACCAATGCCGATTTTGGCATAATTGGATAGAACTGTGAAAAAAAAAAACAACTTTTGTTTTGAAAGTTTTTTAATATCACGGATTGTGAGATATCACAAAAAAAAAGATGCTGCTGTATGTACCGTCGATTGGGCTATTCAAGCAGTAAGAAGAATAAAAATCAGACAGAGGGCATCTAATGGCGTTTCCGAGAAAAAAATGACGAACAGGGTCAAGGAACGGATTGTGTTCGTGAACCGAGGTATCACTGTATATAGAGATCAGGGAAAAATTTTGATTAGAATTGAGATTGAAAAATTATCAGGATAGTCAGGGAAAAATTTTGATTACCAAAGTATATCTGAAGAATCGAATGGGCATGATAAAAATTTTGTGGGCCCATCGGAAGTAGGGACACAAGGGATCAATTATGAAATCTCCAATAGAAACCAATGCCGATTTTGGCATAATTGGATAGAACTGTGAAAAAAAAAAACAACTTTTGTTTTGAAAGTTTTTTAATATCACGGATTGTGAGATATCACAAAAAAAAAAGATGCTGCTGTATGTACCGCTGATTGGGCTATTTAAGCAGTAAGAAGAATAAAAATCAGACAAAGGGCATCTAATGGCGTTTCCGAGAAAAAAGGGTGATACGGGAGCTAGAAAACATCCTGTATATAAAAAATTGGAAGACATTTCTTCAATTATAATTTTCAATAAACATTGTTTCTGATAGTTATAAAATAAAAAAAAAGTATTTTTTTTAAACATAATTCCACTTTGTTTATTGGTTCTTAGTCCCTTTAACATGCTTTCACATTATACAAGATTTTTTAACAAATTAATTATTGGTTTATACAAGGATTACTCTTATACTTGTTATAAATAACATAAATATAGGAAAAAAATTGTCTTAATTGGCAATTCAAAAAAATCTATACACATGTGAACATATATACGTATTACAGTCAGCCCTCCATATCTAAGCATTTTGCATTTGCAAATTCAATCAACAGCAGATTGAAAATATTCAAAAAGTTCTAAAACCGAAATTTTTATTTGTCATTATTCTAAAAACAATACAGTATAGCAACTATTTATTTAACATTTACATTATATTAGATATTATAAGTAATCTAGAAATGATTTAAAATATATAGGAAGATGCACATAAGTTATATGTAAGTATTGTCTGTCCATGAAAGCCGTGCCTAGCTAAGGTGGATGAGTCCAAACGCGAAAGAGAGAGTTGCAGTCGGTATAATGACGGGAGAATTAATATTATATTAAGTTCTATTAAATATTCTATCCTAGCTAAGGTGGATGAGTCCAAACGCGAAAGGGAGAGTTGCAGTCGGTATAATGACGGGAGAATTAATATTATATTAAGTCTGTTAAATATTCTATTTCCAACGTTGAAACCAATCATTTAGCATTCGACATTACAATAAACTTCCATTCAACTTCAGTTATCTTGCGTTTGAAAACATCCATGTGCAAAGCTGTCATCCCCATTTTGTCACTGGACTTATTCAGTTAGTGCACATGTACAGTCTATGACAGAAAGGTTTTGACATCAGCGGAAAAGGTTCGGCTTTCGTACAATACGCAAAGACTGATTGAGTCATTACTTCAGTTGTTGATCGTTGTAGGCTACAATTTGGGTTAAACCATTCCATCAGTTGATTAGCAACGGGGAGTGGAAGGAATATTGCATATTTAAGCATTTACATGCAAAAAAAA
>AYEL01082018.1:0-15085 GCA_000484575.1 Olivierus martensii | reverse complement strand
GGAGATTTTCCAGACTTTACAATCGCAGCCCCTATGGTAGGTGTCAAAACCTTTCTGTCATAGACTGTACTTGTATCGATGGTCGGACAATACTATAACATTTTATATAAGGGATTTGAGCATTACTAATTTCGGTTTTGTGAGTGTCCTGGGACCAATCCCCACAGATACTGAGGGTTGGCTGTATTCATATATATATAATTTTGATACTATTTTTTGTTTTCTTATTTAATTTATGAACACTGGGGCACTGAAATTACTTAGCATTATTAGCATTAGGCATCCCACGAGAGATAAACACATTACTGTCAGTAAGCCCAGTTTGTTATTGCTCTCATCATTTTATTATTAATATTTATTCCAATGTATACTCTTTATTTGTTCATTCATCAACACAGCAACATCTTTGCTGTTTGCTTAATATTTCCTATGACAAACTATATTTCTCACACATTCAAATGTTTATCCTTCCTCAATGTACATTCCCTTACATTTGTCTATTCAGATTCTATACATCTAATCTTCATTCGTATTTCTTTTGAACTAGTTGCCTTTTATTCAGTCCAGTTTTCATTTCTTTTTTGAGTATTAAAAAATCAGGAACAAAATTTGCTATGCTGTGATGAACAGTATATTTTAATCTTGAAGATTCTTGACTACTATAGGCATTAAACTAACTTTTGGCCATTATGGTAAAATTGACTACTAACAGCCATTGCAACAGAAAGATCCTGAAATATGCAATCTTCTTTATCACATAATACTTTAATCACTTCATGATATGGGTGAGATAATGGATTAATTCTGTTCTATTACAAAAGTAACTATATAATATTTTTCAAGTATTGTTTGTTAATGTTTTTGCTTTTTCCAAGTGCTTTTTGGACATTATTTTGTTTTTACCACAAGTCCCTTATATCATGAAAAACACAGTATGTGTGTGTGTTATATGTATATATATATATATATATAAACACAGTATATATCAGTATATCATATATATAAATAGTAGTATACTAGTGTATATAGTTTATACACTAGGAAAATAAGCACAGCTCAATGGCAGGAAATGTTAAATCTTAATTAAAAAAGAAAGAAATCATACTATAAATATGTAAAAGTCTGTGAAATACTGTACTGTAAAATATTGTGTATATATATATATAGTTCATGTATAAAAATAGGTTGTTTTTGTTATTTCTACATCTTATATATGAGCAGTAAAATTGAGCATTTCCATATTCAATAAACAAGGATTTTTTTCAAATTTTATAGAATACTGAAAGTAAATAGTAACAGTTAACATCTCATTCTTTCTGCAAAAATAAATTATTAATTCTAATATTTATATAAGAGTATAAGATTTAATATCATTTTAATTTAAAATAATAATGTAATTTCAGTTCGTCGAACATTGAAGAGTGGATTGGATTTGCCAGAAGAAAACAAATTTTTGCCAAGATCACATACTTGAAATAAAATGAAATTACTTGCCATAAAAACATTCGAAGAAGAGTTTCTTGCCAGGTACTCTTCTGTTACAAATGTTCCTGAATTTTTTGGTATTTCTTGACTAAGTAGTGCGATCATTCTTAGTTATATTGATTAAAAATGTTGCTATTGTTTTACAAATGTCCACTATTTTAGAGCTGGAAATTCTCTAAATAGATTTTTTTAAATAATTTATTTATAACCGGATAATAAAAATTATATATGTATTTAAATTGTTTATCAGATTTATTCTTTTATCCAACGTAATCTATACAAATTTCATTATTGTTAAGCAGTGGAAGACCACTTGATGTAAATATGTATGTTTCCTCTCCATGTGTATCAGTTAACTTTTGTTAATTTATTGCCCCATTGTTAAAATCTAGTTTTGTTATACAGTTTGATAGTCAACCAATGCACATCAGCATAGTGTATTTCCAAATGTGTAAATAAACAAATTATAAATTTGCTATTACATATTTTTTTTCTCTATATTTCTTGAGTATTGCCATTATGTTTATTTCATACAGAATATTATTTAAACGGAAGATTATAAGAAAAGATGATAATAATTCTCAGGTGAAATTCCTATTTAATCTAAAGCTTGAAAACATTCAAATATAGTTGAGTCTCTGTAGTTCGACACACTGCGAACTGTTGCACCACCTAAGTGAAATTTTCATGTGAGAGAAAGAAACTGACAAACAAATTATCAGTCGCTATTAATTCGTTGTGCAGGCGTTATAGAGGGACTAATTTTTAAGTTCATTATACTGTTTACTGTAAAATAGTGTTTTTATTGTATCAGTGATAAGTTTATTATTTAACTTTATGTCAGAAATCTGAAAAAGTGAAAAATGAAAACACAAGACTCTGACTGTGGTCGAAAAGACAGAAATAATTAAGAAACTTGACTTGGGAAAAAAGTTTAGTGATTTGGCTTCCTTTTATGGTATTGGACGAGTACCATTTATGACATTAAAAAAATTGGGATAAAATTGAGGGGTTTGTGAAAGATTTGAACAGGAAGAGAAAAAATCTGGATAAAATTGAGGGGTTTGTGAAAGATTTGAACAGCAAGAGCAGTGAGAGGAAAGTCTTAATAAACTGAGCTTATTCATTTGTGCAATTCCATTTTTTTCATTGAACATCCAATAAATCTCTGAAATCCAACAAGCCGCCGAACTGTGTATCAGATTAGGGAGACTACTGTAAATACACAAATCATAGAAAATAAAATATTACAAAAATTTCTATTATATTAGCAAAGTTATTTAATAGATTTTCATAAATAGAGGAACTAATATAATATAAAAGTTTAAAAAGTTGAAATTTTGAACTTAAAATTCCTTTAACAATGAATCAAAGACATTGGATGTACATTATTCAATATGATAAATTTAGTTTATTGATTGGACCAATTAATAGTATCTTATGCTTGTTTTTGAAAAAAATATACAGATATTTCTCAGTTTATCAAATAATTGGGACCAATGGCATGCCCAGAGGGGGACAGTCTGTCCCGGCATCAAGCTGAATGGGGGGGTCGAGCATTGAATATCATTACTATTCACCAGCTATTTGTATAAAAATTTTTGTATCATTTTCAGTTCTTAAAAATTATTTAAGAAAATGTGTATTGAAAGTTAAAACAGATATGTTTTTTTTGAAGGGGGAAGAGGGTGCCAAAAAAATGCCATCTCACATACCAAAGTTTCTGGGTACGCCATTAATTGGGACCAAAGATTTTATATAACCTAAATTTTTAAATCATGAAATCAAACTTACTGGAGATAGGTGAACTATGGTCACTGCACCTATACAATATATTATTCCTCGAATGAAAGAGAGATAATGCTGTATGAAATGATATTGTACCAGTAATATGATATTTAAGATTGACAAACAATATACAAAACAAATCAAGTAACATAAGCTTTTAAATGTTGTAAATTAACATGTTCATACATTTAATTTACAGAGTTGCGGAGTAGGAGGTTTTTGGGTGGAGTCAGAGTCGGAGTCAGAATTTTAAACTGCTTAGAATCGAGTCGGACCTTACAAATTTTAGGGAGTCAAAGTCGGATTTTTTTAAAAGATGGAGTCTGAGTTGGATCATTTGCCAATCAATTCTGCAATCCTGGATTGCAGAGTCGAAGGTTTTTGAGTGGAGTCGGAGTCGGATTTTTGAACTGCTTGGAGTCGAAGTCGGACCTTACAAATTTTAGAGTGTCAGATCATTTGCCATACGACTCTGAAACCCGATTGCAGAGTCGAAGGTTTTTGAGTGGAGTCGGAGTCGGATTTTTGAACTGCTTGGAGTTGAAGTCGGACCTTACAAATTTTAGAGAGTCAGATCATTTGCCATACGACTCTGAAACCTTGTTTACAAATACAGTATAGTAGAGTATGCTAGAATAAATGTAATTGTTTCTAGAACCTCATTCATTCTAGTTAGTGTTGTGATGATAACAGTGATTTCGAAGTCACAGTGAACGCTTTAAATTCACTGTGAATTTTACAGTGAATTCGATATTTTTCGCCATCTGCTGGCAAATGTATGGGGCAAAATATGTTAAGATTTATTTAATTAGCAACTTACAAATAATTACTAATTTTTATTCCACAGCAAATCAAAAGGTGCTTCATTAATAATAATGAATTTTTACAGGTACTGAAGAAGGTAACGTATCCATAATTATGCAAAAAAAGCTAACTGTCACGAATGATAGAATTTTATTATTATATTCTATTATACATTCTATTTTTGATAGAATTTTATTATAGTAAATTTTAGATAGCGCTAAATTACATTTTTTTAAGAAATAAAACGAAATATTATAACAGAAAAAAGTACATAGTACAGTCCTACCTCGGTATACGATCTTAGTACTTATTTTTTATATTTTTATAATTGAAAAATTATTCAATATGCTATATATTATTGTTGCTATCGTCGACATATAAATATTAATTGCTGCTGCGTATTTCCACCACCAGAGAGCTCGAAATGCCGAATCACTGTTCTTTTTCACTGCTACTTTTTTTCCAGTGAATATGACGTCAGTAGCTGCGATCACAGTCACTGCAAATGTGAAGTCGCTCCAACACTAGTATACATTGAAATATATATATTTATGGGTAATTGTTCTAAGCCCAAACCCAAAGTTACCATCCAACACAACCATTTAAACAGGAACAACAGAACATAGGAAAATAAAATAACACAGGATAACAGGAAAAATAACCATTTAAACAGGAAATTATAAAATCAAAAAATATAAGTGAAATTGACAACTAGGTTTCAAATTAAAATAAAACAAAATCTAAACTAGCTTATAGGACCTTAAAATAACATTAAAGATGCAGGAGTACTTTCAGGCTGGACTGCCCCTCTTCAGCTGAACAGAGAAAGTGAGTGTTAACAGAAAACTTAGCCAGAAATGGGACATCTGTAAAAACAAGTGTAAATTGTAATTTAAATCCCGAGTGCTGCATCTTTAATCTTATTTTAAGATCCTGTAAGCTAGTTTAGATTTTATTTTAAAAATATAAGTGTAAAAATAATATAAAATTAACTGCTCACTGAGACTTTGAAATATTTATTATGGGGTCTGGGCTTGGCTCATCAATCCCTGTTCTCTACAATCTGGCTGATCTCTCTACAGGGGTGTAGAGCCAGTGAAAGGGTTTGTTTTGCACTCCACTTAAATATTCTACCTAAATGGTTTCCACTCAGGTAGAGTACTAAGTGGTGGGCAAAACTAAGATACTAAGTGTTTTGATACTTCTAGCTGAATGGTTTCCATTCAGGTAGAAGTACCAAAACGAAAGAGGTCTGAATTATGAAATTATCCCCAGGGCTGGGGAGCTGGCTTGAAATAGGTTAGGCTCTGGCCGGCTCCAAAGCCCTCTTGTTGCTTTTGTTTGTTCTTGTGACAATTTCTAGTCTATTTTATAGAAAGTGTTGTGTTCTAAGCCAAACTGAAATATAATAAAAAATAAAATTGTCTTCTGTGTTTAATAAAATGGAAAGTGAAAGAAGAATGATCGCATTACTCATATCAAATACATAAAATGGAAAGTGAAAGAATACAGATCGCATTACTCATGTCAAGTACGTCATAGAAATTCTCCCCTCTGTGAAATATTCCCGACCCCTATTTCTACCACGGTAAGAACAGTTTACTTCATTACAAGCTGCTGTGTGGAGATTTTCCAGACTTTACAATCGCAGCCCCCTATGGTAGGTGTCAAAACCTTTCTGTCATAGACTGTACTTGTATCGATGGTCGTGGCTAAGCTGGTCGGACAAGGTAAGAACAGTCTACTTCATTACAAGCTGCTGTGCGGAGATTTTCCAGACTTTACAATCGCAGCCCCTACGGTAGGTGTCAAAACCTTTCTGTCATAGACTGTACTTGTATTGATGGTCGCGGCTAAGCTGGTCGGACAGTACTATAACATTTTATATAAGGGATTTGAGCATTACTAATTTCGGTTTTGTGAGTGTCCTGGGACCAATCCCCACAGATACTGAGGGTTGGCTGTATTCATATATATATAATTTTGATACTATTTTTTGTTTTCTTATTTAATTTATGAACACTGGGGCACTGAAATTACTTAGCATTATTAGCATTAGGCATCCCACGAGAGATAAACACATTACTGTCAGTAAGCCCAGTTTGTTATTGCTCTCATCATTTTATTATTAATATTTATTCCAATGTATACTCTTTATTTGTTCATTCATCAACACAGCAACATCTTTGCTGTTTGCTTAATATTTCCTATGACAAACTATATTTCTCACACATTCAAATGTTTATCCTTCCTCAATGTACATTCCCTTACATTTGTCTATTCAGATTCTATACATCTAATCTTCATTCGTATTTCTTTTGAACTAGTTGCCTTTTATTCAGTCCAGTTTTCATTTCTTTTTTGAGTATTAAAAAATCAGGAACAAAATTTGCTATGCTGTGATGAACAGTATATTTTAATCTTGAAGATTCTTGACTACTATAGGCATTAAACTAACTTTTGGCCATTATGGTAAAATTGACTACTAACAGCCATTGCAACAGAAAGATCCTGAAATATGCAATCTTCTTTATCACATAATACTTTAATCACTTCATGATATGGGTGAGATAATGGATTAATTCTGTTCTATTACAAAAGTAACTATATAATATTTTTCAAGTATTGTTTGTTAATGTTTTTGCTTTTTACAAGTGCTTTTTGGACATTATTTTGTTTTTACCACAAGTGCCTTATATCATGAAAAACACAGTATGTGTGTGTGTTATATGTATATATATAAAAACACAGTATATATCAGTATATCATATATATATATATAGTTTATACAAGTACACTAGGAAAATAAGCACAGCTCAATGGCAGGAAATGTTAAATCTTAATTAAAAAAGAAAGAAATCATACTATAAATATCTTTACAATCGAAACTACTTCCTCTAATACAGCCCCTACGGTAGATGTCAAAACCTTTCTGCCATAGACTGTACATATATGTATATATGCACTATGTAATTGTGAGACAAACAAGTGGGCGAGAGGGCAAGATGAGAAGTTAGGTATCTCCAAATTTACATAAGTCGAGTTTACGAAAGTCAGGGTATTACTGTATATATATATATATATACAGTCGATTCCGCTTAATTGTGCCACCGGTTACTTGGGGCAACCGCTCAATTGGGATCTCAAAGAACGAAAACCAAACTAATAAACTAATACATAATTTAAACGTTTAATTGGAACAACTTTTCGTTTAATTAGGACAGTAGCAGAAAAATAATTTAGAAATTTTTGACATATTTTAGGGATTTTTCAAAAGTATGTCAACACTACGTACACTATTATTTAGCAACACTAGCGTGATGCGAATCAGTTATCTATCGTCGTGAGTCTGGCAAATATGCCTCTACTTAAGAGTCTACCGTTACCAGGGCCGCCGAGAGGGGGTGACATCCGTGACTTTTCTCACGGGCCCGGTATCGAAGAGGGCCGACCATCGGACTCGGTATCGAAGAGGGCCGACCATCGGACTCGGTATCGAAGAGGGCCGATCACATAGCGTGTCCGATAGTTCGCAGGTTATCAACAGAGCACCTAAAGCAGTTGTACCAAAATAAACCTTTTATATAACATAGTATGTGATGTATAGAATTTGAATTTATTGTTTGCCTTTTTTAAATAAATGCTTAACATTTTATATGTATTGTTTGCCTTTTTTAAATAAATGCTTAATGTTTTATATGACTTTTCTATTAAACCAAAGTGATGCATTTTTTAAGTGCGGCCCGGACCACAGACTTGTCATAAGCCCGAAAATTTCTCTCGGCGGCCCTGACCGTTACTGTACTTAGCGATATTCATTTATAGTGTTGATTTTATTTAAAATTTTAAAATCTTTGCTGAGATGCCAAGAAATGATTTTATACTTTCAAGTAAAATTGCTTTGCTGGGTAAAATTAAAAACCAGCCATTTAATGCAAACTATCATAGACTCGCTGGTATAACTGGTGTACCAAATCTACTAAGGCGGGTCTCCTACAACAAGAAAATCAACTGTGTGAGGAATAATTACAGAAAGAAATTCTGGGAACATCCAAAAGAAAGCGTGATGGAAAAGAGAAAGAAATTCCAGGAACATCCAAAAGAAAACGTGATGGAAAGGATCTTGTCTCCTACAAAAAGAAAATCAACTGCATAAGGAGTGGGCATTACAGAGAGAAATTCCAGGAACATCCAAAAGAAAGCGTGATGGAAAGGATCCAGAGGTCAAAGAAGCATTAGATCAATGGTTTTCTATAATTAGCGGACGAGGCATGAATATCAGCGCCCAGTGTTGAAGGTGAAGACAAAGGAGATCGCTAAAAAGCTAATACAGTAATTAGATACCATTTTAATAAAGCATTAAAACAGGTACCTAATTATTGTTTTTTAATCTACTTATTTATTTACCTACGTAGCCTATTACATATTTTATTTTAGAATTTATTATTAGTTCGTTTAATTGGGGCCGCCGTTTAATTGGGCCAAAATGGATTAGTCCCAATGTGTCCCAATTAAACGGAATCGACTGTTTATATTTTCGATTTCTATACAATATATATATATATTGTATAGAAATCGAAAATTCAAAATATACAGTGAGTGTAAAAAGTATTCGTACACCTCAACATATTACTTTTTACACTCACTGTATGTAGAAGCGTGTATTTGCAAAGAATGTAAATTTAGAGAAATTTCTCTTTGTCTTAATGAAGTGTGTATATATATATATACAGGGTTGCTGAGTCGGATAGCAAATGATCCGACTCCGACTCCCTAAAATTTGTAAAGTCCGACTCCGACTCCGACTCCACCTTTTAAAAAAAGACGACTCCGACTCCACCTTTAAAAAAAATACGACTCCGACTCCGACTCCATCTTTAAAATAAAATACGACTCCGACTCCACCTTTAAAAAAAAATCCGACTCCGACTCCTGCATAGTTAAAGTTAATATTGTAAATGTATATTATTACTTCAAGTGATTCTTCTGGCTACTTTACATTAATTTTATAGCACTTTGGCTGTAGATACTAGGCAGACCTATACTTTCTTACAATTTTTAAGAGAGATTATCCGAAATTTGGCAGTGTATATGTTGTTACAATTTACAAAATCAACAACTGAAATAACAATTAGCAACTTTAATACAATAAAAAGAGAAATGCATCTAAAATTTTACATGATTTGTTTTATTGATGTTGAAATTTGAATAATAAAAAAAATGTACTAACACTTTATCGACCCAACACTAACATATTTTTTGTTTTTGTTACAGTTCAAAATATTATTCAATAATGCCAAACTTGCAATTCCAAATGATTTGTTAAGTGATGTTGTTACATCCATTGGTCAATGTTATCAACTTTGCAAAATGGTGGAAATCAATTTGAATATTTGCAAACATGGACGAATGTGTAAACAACTTGCAGAAAAGATTAATCTATACTTTGTTTGGAAAATGGTGGAAATCAATTTGAATATTTGCAAACATGGACGAATGTGTATACAACTTGAAGAAAAGATTAATCTATTCAATAAATCATTACCTTTTGTTAATTTATCCTATTAGACCTGTAAATATGTCAATAAACACTTTGATCAAAGTTAAATATATATTTAATATCCAGTTAAAGTATGAGTAAGTTTTTTTGGGATACCCTGTATATTTCCATGAAGAAAAAATAATCTGTATATATAAGTTATTTATTCAATAATTATGACAAATTTGTATTTATAATAATAAAACAATTATAGACATACAGATATAAAATTAAATGTTCAGAAAATAAAACATTTTTAAAATTTACAAACAGTTTCAGAAAGCAGAAAAAAATGATAAATATAAAATCAAAATGGCAGTGCACACTGGTTTAGATACTGTATGTGGAAAAATACTATAATTTTATTGTTCATTTTGATTATTTGTTCAAAATGAACAATAAAATTTCATGACAAAATTACATTTACATTACATTTAGTAAAAATAATCTGTATATATAAGTTATTTATTCAATAATTATGACAAATTTGTATTTATAATATTAAAACAATTATTGACATACAGATATAAAATTAAATGTTCAGAAAATAAAACTTCTTTAAAATTTACAAACAGTTTCAGAAAGCAGAAAAAAATGATAAATATAAAATCAAAATGGCAGTGCACACTGGTTTAGATACTGTGTATGGAAAAATATTATAATTTTATTGTTCATTTTGATTATTTGTTCAAAATGAACAATAAAGTTTCATGACAAAATTACATTTACATTGCATTTAGTCATGCCAAAATTACTTTAAATATAATTTCTAAGTAACTATTCTAAGTTATAACTAGTATAAATGTTTATTAAAATAAAATTAACACTGGATTAAAAAGTAAAAGCTTCTGATTACAGGAATTGGAACAATACTAATTAAAAAAAAATTTTTTGTAAAAGCTTCCTTTTAGAGAACTTTAAAATGAAGCTTTCACATTAAAATTTTAATCAGATACATACCAAATAGGCAAATACCAAAATTAAATTTAAGTATTACTTCTAATAAACAAAGTATAAATGTTTATTAAAATAAAATTAACACTGGATTAAAAAGTAAAAGCTTCTGATTATAGGAATTGGAATAATACTAATTAAAAAAAATTTTTTGTAAAAGCTTCCTTTTAGAGAACTCTAAAATGAAGCTTTTACATTAAAATTAAAATATAAAATTAAAATTTAAAACTCTAAAAGCATCCTTTTATGCTACGCGTCCACTTGCCTAAATAACCTGGATATTAAAGTTCTTGATATCTAATATTCATGTTATTTGTCTGTGTCCATTACAAAAGAAGTAGGTTATAAATAAAACCTGGTTGTTTAACATAGATAAAAAAGATTAGGAAATTATATCTTAGTTATTGACGACAAAACCCGAATAAATGACGTCACATGCTCAGCGTAACAATATTTAGATTTTCTGTCCAAACGTTCAACTTCTAATAGAGCTTTGTTAAATTCCATCTTGAAATTTGATATTTGCGATATACTTGTAGGTTTACTTTTTTCAATATCAGATTCAAGTTTTCTTTTTTGGCGCTGGAGATGGTCGGCTTGATCCAATAATTTTTCAAAATCCGTTTCATTATCAGTATTTGTATTGGACATTGATGACGACAATGGTGAGACATCTGAGTCCCTAGTCTCATCATGACTATCAATCGAAAAATGTTTTATCTTTAGAGCAATAGAAAATAGTCTCTTTACCAATGTCTTTTTGCTCTTCAGAGAGGAGAACTCTGTTCATAGGGTCAACATAGACAGCTGCTATCTCAGCAAATAAAACTGAAATTGAAAAATTTAAAAAAAGAATATTTTAAGGTAAGAATTAGCATCTATTATAAAACTGATTAATGGACAGCTGCTAATAATATATCACTTTTAAGTATTTGTGCCTGTCTCCTTTTCATTGATTTTACCATCTCTTCGGCCAATAGACCACCTTTCTTACTTAAGAAATGGCTTAACTTTCTCCATTCTTTTAGAAAAGTACCTGGTGTAATATCTTCTTCTTGCAGCTTTTTGGTTAGAAGAAATGGTTCTTTTAGTAAGCTTTCCAATTCTTCAGCCTGATGCCACTGTTCTTCAGTATGGGCTATATCAGGGCTTGCCATGTCAATAAGAACTTCTTTCAACTCTAGAAGACGTTTGAGCATGTTATATGTGCTTCCCCAACGTGTTTCTTGGTCAATAATTGCGCCTTTTTTAGCACGTCAATTTATTATATGATTCAGTTTTGGAGTTCTTGCAGCTGTGGCCACTTTCCTAAGTTGGGAAACTAATTTTGAGCTGTGGGGTTCTGCTAGTCCATCTCGAACTGCCAACTGATGTGAATGAACACAACAGCGCATATGTTCAATGTTTAAGGCTGAAAGAATTGCTGCTGATTGAACAAGCTCATTGTTAGGCGACGCTGGGTGCCTGATTCTCCGCGACGCAGAAATTCTTGATAATAATCCACGAATCTTATGTAGGCGCGTTGCGTTAAATTTTTAAATAAATTTGTAAATGTTTTAATGTTTTTAATTTTTTAATGTTTAGTTAAAAATAAAATTTTAATTTTATTTTTAATTAAATATTAAATTTTAGTGAGGCCTGAAATAGTTGGTTAGATTTCACTAGCACATTAAGCATAATGCAAATTTACCAAATATTTTCTACCAGACCATTCTGAAATTTTTATATATAAAATATGATTTTAAATATGATCAATATTGATAAAAACATTATTATTATAAACAATTTATTAAATAACAAAAAAATATATTCATAGATGTAATGACACTGTGTAGCATTTTGTTAATTGCAAAAATAACTATCCTGAACTATATCTAATCAAGATACACAAACAAGGCCGGATCATCGATTAGACAAATGAGACAAATGTCTAGGGCAGACTGTCTATTTTGAAAAGATTTGTGTATAAGATAGTTTACTTTTCTGTTGGACAACTGTATATATAATAAACAAATAAACAAAAATATATTGCTTTTTATATGGTTATTGTGAATTCTAAAATCTAAAGAAAATGTGTTCTTATGTTTCTTCTTATTGAAAGTAATTCTTCCGATAATCTAGAATTTTTTTATAGCAATGAGAATAATAATACCTAATTTATTGTTGTATATTAAATATTTTTTTTAATAAAAATTTAAGATTTGTTTAGTTTTTCAGATTATTTAGTTTTGTTTTATTTATTGTTTTATATTTTTTGTGTGCTCTATTTCTTGTGAGAGAGGGAGGGGGCCCGGTAAGAAGAAAATGTCTAGGATCCCAAAGTGGGTTAATCTGGACCTGTACACAAAATTTGCAATTTACATATGAAAAATTTTATAGATAGTAAATACAGAATGATTAATAATATTTCTTTTCTTGATTGGGATAGATTTGTAATGTCATTCATGATGGCTGGTTTTTCTATCAATCATATGGGATGAAGCTTTCTTGTTTTTTTTTGTTTACTTTTATAATTAATGGCTTTATGTTAAAATCTATTTGAAAAAACATTTTATATTATTGTATATATATCAGAATTAATAACTAGATCTTAACAAAAATAAAACAAATCTCAATTAGTTTATTGGATCTTAAAAGAAAATTATAGATGCAAGATTACTTTTTGGCTGGATTGCCTTCTTCAGCTGCACAGAGAAAATGCAGCTTTCTCTATGTAGTTTTAGAGGAGTAGTCCAGTTGGAAAGCACTTCTGCATCTATAATTTTCTTTTAAGGTCCATTAAGATAGTTGAGATTTCATCTATACATTTATAAATAATAATTTGAACAAAATGCATATATAATTTTAAAAATTATAATGCAGTTTTAATTTTACAAATTTACATGCTTTAGGCCTAACAATTATTTCAATATTTTCATCATATGAAACAATTTTTTGAAAATATCTAGTATTTTTTTATTAAAAAAAAGCCTGTAATAATTCAAAACTTTAATCAGAATGAATTTTTTGATGAATTAGAACAGGGATTGGCAAACTGCGTCTTGCGAGCCACATGTGGCTCTCAAGTAAAATTGAAAGTGAAAATAAAACTGTCACTTTCATTTATAAAATTTTTAAAGAATTTTATTTGCATAATGATGATTTCATTTGGGCTGGATTCTGCTTTTCAGAGAATTGGCCATTCGATAGATCTCATCAAACTGGTCAAAAATTATAATAGAACCATCGGCGAAAGTCGGCACTGATTAGAAGATATTCCAAAAAATTTACTTCAAAATGGGGTAAACGAACTATACACCACTGTCATGTTGAACGAGAGGTAAAATGTCAAGTGAGCATAATCGTAATGACGAAAAACTTACCTTGCTTTAAACGTCAAAAACCCTGAGAATTATTCTTACGATTATGCGGGTTATGATTTTATACTGAAATCTATAAATTACTTATGTAATTTATGGATTTATATATTATATATATATGCATCAAGTTGTATAATTACATCTTGAAAGTATTCTTGCCAAGGAGTTTGAATATAGTTCTTATGCGACACCTTCAAGATGTATTACAGTAAACTCCCATATAACGCGCTCTCCTGTAACACGAATTCGTATAATGAAATCACTCTCCTTTTATATAAATCGTGTAATTATTAGGGTTGCCACCTCTATGAGTTTGACTCGGAGACTCTGGGTTTCAGCAAGTTGTATCCGGGCACCAGGTTTAAGTATTATTTCTCCGGGTTGTGTAGTAAATCCCTCTACCTAATTATAAAAATAAATAATATTGTTTTAACTCATTAAGCACTACTAGCAGTATGCAGAAGAAATATTTAATTGTAGTAACTTCTGCATACTGCTAGTAGTGCTTATTGAGTTAAAACGATTTATAGACTGGTGTTAAGCAGTTACAAACTTACAGAAAGTATTTTAAATAATATTGTATATTGAAAATTCAGAACTTGTATGTAAAGCGTGTAAAGGACTAAAGAGGTCTGGGGCACGTATCTCGTGTATGCAACTGTGCCAACTGTGCCAACCACAGTTGGTGGTCCACATCCACAACTGGCGCAAACACAGTACTGGTAACATGCTATTTAGTTGACTTTCAATGCAGAGTGGGTGTGGAAAGAATTTTTTCGATTATAGGAAATACTTGGACCAACAACCATAACAGATTGCGGATTGAGCTGGTAAAGATAAAATTATGCACAAAACTTAATTTCAACCTGAGCTATTGAGAATTTTATGAATTCATAAAAATCCAGAAAATGCTGATTTAATAAAGGCTGCAATGTCAGATAAATATACATGGGAAAAGTCTACATAAATAAACAAATTATATGTTAATTGATACAGATTGCATATTTTTCTTCTTGTTTATCTGTTGTTATTTTATACATAAAAATACTTAAAAAGTATTAATTATTTTTATTAACATGTATGTAATGTGGATAGTAAGTAACTACTCTGTGATCATTAGAATTATATTTAATTTGTAGGAATTTTGGAATGTGAT
>AYEL01082017.1:15000-16253 GCA_000484575.1 Olivierus martensii | reverse complement strand
TTATTTTATTATTATTTTTAATATACAGTATATGTATTTGCATACAATGTTATAATATTAATTTAAAATTCAAATTATGTTCTTGCTAAGTTTTTTATGTTCGAATTCTTATACGTTGTGCTGAAGATGGCTTAATAAAGCAGAAAGATCTTCAAGTTTAATAAATTTATTTTCCACTTTTAATAATTGAGCTGAATTATTTACATTGAATAAGAAGTGGGAAGAAATTATGCATTAATAACTTTATTTTTTTTTATTTCTATATTTTAGCATTTTATTTTGTATGTATTATGATTATTACGTCTCTGACAAATAATTTGTTGTATGTAACCTTTTTGCTGTTAAGTGACTGAAACAGATACTCTGTTGTGACAGGGTAATTTAACTCGTGGCACCGACCATCTGTGTTATCGTACCATTGTGAACAAGCTTAAAGATTTTAGATTGTAAGGGTTTAGGATTTACATTTTGTAGTTATTATTTTTATTTTATTTCTATTTTTATCATTTTTATTGTGTATTGATTATTATTTTAAGTTTTTAAACAATTTATTTTATGTAACCTTATACTGTATGTGACCAAAACTGATGCTCTGGCTTGGCAGGGCAATAATTTAGCTCGTGTCACCAGCCACCCGTCACCGACCATCTGTGTTATCGTACCATTGTGAACAAGCTTAAAGATTTTAGATTGTAAGGGTTTAGGATTTACATTTTGTAGTTATTTTTATTTTATTTCTAGTTTTATCATTTTTATTGTGTATTGATTATTATTTTAAGTTTTTAAACAATTTATTTTATGTAACCTTATACTGTATGTGACCAAAACTGATGCTCTGGCTTGGCAGGGCAATAATTTAGCTCGTGTCACCAGCCACCCGTGTTCCCCTATGTAAACAAACCTGGAGAAATCTCCTGACTCTCTGTATAGAGGTTGACATTAGCTGACGAAGACCTGTTGAGAAAGGTCAAAAGCGTTTCTTTCTGAAATAAAGTTCTATTTCTGCATAGTGCTTAGTTGGTCTCTTTGCTATTATTAGTTGCAGAATGTCTATGGCTTTAGATTAAAAGAATAATTTCCAATAAATATAGTAATATGGTATCCATGCTCAAACAGCAGCTCAAACAGAAATTTTGCTCATTGAGAACTGATATATGGACAGATATCCAGAATACAACTTATATTAGCTTGACTGTCCATTTATAGATGAGGAAAATAAATTATACAATGTAGCATTGGGTATTCTTAATTAG
>AYEL01082017.1:0-12500 GCA_000484575.1 Olivierus martensii | reverse complement strand
TTTTGTTATGTTAAAGAATAAGTTTTTATTAGTTCTAATAAGATTTCTCTTATTTTAAAATGGTGTTAAAGAATCAGATATCAGATTGTTTTATATTTAATATTCTATTAAATTTTTGTTTTCATTCAGCAATAAGAATTTTAAGGAATAAAAAAAAAAAAATAACGATCAAACCTAACTATTAACAATCTACTGAAGAGAGACATTCAACATATTGTTAATAATCAGAAAGTTATAATAAATTTACATTTTAATTTATTCAATAAATAAGATATTTACAGAAACATTAAATTTTAGTATTATTAATAGCATTTTTAATTGAACTGACTTACTTCTTCTGGAGTTAATACACCTGTTTCTTTGAATTTTGATTCCTAAAATATTTTAAATAAAAAAATAAATTTTTTGAATACTTTACAAATATTTTTCACTCTTATTAAAATAATTTTATTTATTTTCTAAAACTTTCAATAATTAAAAAAAATATGGTTACTAAAGTCTAACTGATTGATTGTGATTTTAATCAAACTAGCATTTAACTTTTTACACATTTAAAAACAACAGCACTACATGCAATATAGTTAAAACTCCTCTTTAATATAGTTTTAACTATACTGCATGTAGTGCTGTTGTTTTTAAATGTGTAATTTGGAAAGGTTTAAGCAATTTGGATAGTGAACATTGATCTATAACTAGCATTTAATCCAATATTCCTTTTAATTAAGGATCATTGCCATTGAAATTTATATCTGTTTTTATTTTAATTTTTACTCTGGATAGTTTAGTCAACAGCAAACAAATAATAATTTATAAATTAACAATTAATAACCTGAAATTGAAATAACTATTGATCAATTAAAAAAAGATTAATTGAACTTTTATTTGCATTTATTTATTTATTTTAAAGTAATAATTGAAATGATGAATGAAGGTCAATTTAAAATAATTATAAATTAATAATGATTTTTCTTCTAAGAAATAATACCATTACTATGAATGTTATTTTTGAAGAATAAATGTAACATGAAATTGAAATGAATAAATCTGACATGAATTTGAAGTTGAACTGAAAAATGAAAATTAATAAATAAATTTGAAGGAAATATATCTAATGTATTAGAAGTATATAAGCCTATCTTATACTATATAAATTAACTGAAAAATGAAAATTAATAAATAAATTTGAAGGAAATATATCTAATGTATTAGAAGCATATAAGCCTATCTTATACTATATAAATAAAGTCTCTTTTTTTATCTAATTCTGAACTTTTACCAATAATTCTGAAATAACCATATCTTAAAAAACACCTAATAAATAACATTTACTTGGTTCTTTGAGCAAATATACTATTGGGTAGACAAATGGATTGAATCAAGCTGATATGGCCAGGAAGTTGAATGTGTCAAGAATGATGGCATCAAAAAATGAAAAAGTTTCAGGATACAAGAGACATTACTATATCAGTTGAGTGTGTCTTCATGCCACAAAACATCAAAATGATCATTGCCTGCAAGTTATTACTAAGTAAAAATTTTGTGTGATGTGGTATGCCCAGTTTCAGCTTATTTCTACTAGATCAGTTGAGTGTGTCTTCATGCCACAAAACATCAAAATGATCATTGCCTGCAAGTAATTACTAAGTAAATATTTTGTGTGATGTGGTATGCCCAGTTTCAGCTTATTTCCAAACTTATTGAAACCACTGAAAGGATCATTTCAGACAAACTTAATGAAGTAGATCTTTATAAACAAATAAATTACAGTGGGTGATCGGATAACGAACACTTTCGCGAAAGATTTTTATGTTCAGATAACAAACACAAATTTGGATAACGAACACTTCACAGAACAAACTGTGGGACCCATGGACTAACATGATGACAGGTCAGCCAGATGACCACATGGTAAAGTTGTGGCTTACATTACCATCCTGGAGGATTCGGGCCTAACACTTCACAGAACAAACTGTGGGACCCATGGACTAACATGATGACAGGTCAGCCAGATGGCCACATGGTTAAGTTGTGGCTTACATTACCATCCTGGAGGATCCGGGCCCACTCCTCTAATTTTTCAGGAGGGGTCTGGACCCTGCCCATTGAATCTCATCCTTCAACTCCGGTGGCCCATCATGGGTGTTGGCCAGCCTGTGATGAGCTCTATAAGTAGCCGCCACCAGATAAAAATATTTCACGAGGATATGGTGGCTTAACTAACCTAATGGAATTATAGACTTAGGCTTCACAACTTTATAAAAATATAATTTTTATAAAGTATTAATCATAGATTCTTATGTTTAAATCTATTATACGCACTACTGAAAGATCATTTCCGTACTTTAATCACTGTTAATTAAAACCCTGAAGCACTAATTCAAAGTTGAAGGTACTATACAACTTCCTGAATTAATTCCTGAATGTTAATTAATTAAAGGTATGTCAGAAGAATTTTATATTATCAATAAATAATTATACAATTCTTGATAATCTTAATATAATTCTTAAATTCTATGATGAATGTTGTATTAAGCGTTTAATAAAGTCAATACATACTGTATAAAATTTGTACATTTGATCTTGTAGTTATAATTTCAGATAATATAATTCTTAAATTCTATGATGAATGTTGTATTAAGCGTTTAATAAAGTCAATACAATATACTGTATAAAATTTGTACATTTGATCTTGTAGTTATAATTTCAGGTTTGTGAATTATGATAGAGTATAAGAATTTATATTAAATTTTATCTTTTTAGTAATAATCATTTTATAGTTTATAAAAAGAAAAAAAATTTACTTTAAAAATGTAAAAACTAATCGTTTTTATAGCGTGACGTCACAATTTACCTGCTTCCTCCCTCTTACATCATTTACAATGATGTAAGAGGGAGGAATTGATTTTATTATTGAATATTGTATTGATTTTATTAAACACCTAATACAACATTCATTATTATATATAAATAAACGTAGTAAGAAATTATATAATTATTTATTTTTTTTATTGTCTATATATCATGGTTATTATATATATAAATAAACGTAGTAAGAAATTATATAATTATTTTTTTTATTGGGGGTTATAAACATAGTAAGAAATTATATATTTTTTATTTATGTTTTTTTGGGTCCAACATAAATAAAAAATTATATAATTTCTTACTGTTTTTTTTTTTGGGTCTTACATATAAATAAACATAAATAAAAAATTATATAATTTTTTATTTATGTCTTTTTTGGGTCTCCGACATAATAAGAAATTTATAATTATTTATTTATTTTTTTTGGGTCTCCAAAATGAATTAATCAAATTCCCATAAAAACCTATGGTAAATCGATAATCGGTTAATGAACAATTCAGATAACAAACATTATCTTAGAATGGATTATGTTCGTTAACCGATCACCCACTATACAAGCCTTTGGGCAGGAGATATTTACTGAAAAATCAATATCACCAAAAACACTTTTGGCTTCAAGCCTTTATCAGTTGCTAATAAAGCATAAGATTAAAACAGAACATAAATAATGCAGCCTGAATACATTTATTTATTTACATTTAGGGCAAATATACTGCTTAAAAATTTGATAGGCTTTTATTCTAGGATATCAGTCTAAATAGTTGTAAATAATTCAGAAAAGATATGTTTGAATTAGTATCATCAACATGTAATTTGAGACACTAACATCTAAAAAAGTTTTATTCACAGATGAATCCAGATTCAGTCTACAATAAGATTTCAGGTCTTTATTTAGATGATATATGTTACAAGATATTAGCTATCAAATAATTAGAGAAATCAATCACTTTAAAGGTAACAATCTTGTGGGATTCCAGGAAATGCTCTTTTCCATCTCTATTCTCCATCATATTTTGATCATCCAAGTGTCAGTTTGATAACTATTTTCATATAAATAAATATAAAAGGCAAAACAAAACTGCATTTTTTTTTCCAATTACTGATAAATTATTTTACCATTTGTTATCAGTATAAAATATGAATTTGACTTTGTATTATATACTGACAACAATTGGTAAATAATTTTAGGCTGTTAAATTTTTTTTCCAATTACTGATAAATTATTTTACCATTTGTTATCAGTATAAAATATGAATTGGACTTTGTATTATATACTGACAACAATTGGTAAATAATTTTAGACTGTTAAAATCTTAAAATGTTGCTTATTTTCACTTATTTATATTTATTAGTAATTTCATATTAATATATTATTTTATCATTTATTCAACTTAATATACAAATACTCTGTTGCCTGGAAAATGGGATAGACTACTAGAGTGGCTTCCATGTTAGAAATATATGAACAAATATTTATACAAAGGGAAAAGTTTCTTTCAGATCAGAAAGATCGTCAATAACTTCTGCTCTATCCCTAGATACTCTCAGTTTAAGATATTAGATGTTTTTCAAAAGTACTTTTTATTCCATTCCGTTGGGCATTCCAATGTCCACTATAGCTGCTCATATCCATGATAGAGTCTACTTACTTTATAATACAGTCAATTCTCATTATTCGCGGATTCCGTATTCGCAAAAATTTATTTGTAACCACAAAATCAGTATTCGCGGTGCTTTCGCACTTATTTGAAGATTCCCACTGAGCAGTGAAAATACTGTAACCAGTGTAAACTCTCTCTTTCTCTAATAAAGAAAGTTGGTTGTTACCAAAATGTAGTCTCTGAATCGGTTTGCCGGAAAATTTCTCATTAACTATCCTTGTTCGCTCCACAGACTTTCAAGTAGATCAAAAGCCAGTTCATGTCATCTACAGGTCCCATAGAAATGTTACCCTATGCTTGAATGCAGCCTCAAATTTAGGCACCTAAATTCCTGCACATTTGCTCCTTACGCCAAAATTTTAGAAGATCTGAGGCAAAAAGCGGGACAGACAATGCTGACGCAGTTCAGAAAGACAATGTGTCACCTGTCACATCAAACATCTTGCAACATCAAAAAACTATCAATCAAAAATAAGTTTTTATTTACTACATAGTTAATGTTTTAAAAATTAAATAAAGTTTACTGCATATATTGTAATTATTTGTAAGTAATGTAATACATATTAAATAAGGTGTCTGTAAACAGAAAAACACACAAACCAAGTATGAAAATGTTGGGAAGAAAGGTTTGCAGGAACCTAACTCTATTTCCCATAGGCACAATGATTCACTATTCGCAAAGAATTTATAGAACGTAACTACCGTGAATGGCAAGAATCGACTGTACTTTCCAACTGAAATTTGTTTACTAATAGCTAGATTATTCCAACATCCACCATAGGCCATTTACATCCATATTAGGTCAATCATCAGGTTAAACAAATGGAGTTAAATAGGCATGGCCCAGACCATTTATGAGAAAATTTCAAGTTATGGAACAGAATTGAACAGAAAAGTGAAAGTACAACATACTTCCACATGGCCATCCAGCAATCATCCTTCAATACCAGCTCTTCATCTTCCTTCATGATTGTGCTCAAGTTTAATAAGCATTGAACATCATAATCTAGCCTTGATTCATAGATTGAATTTGATAGATAATATTTGGAGGCAAGAAGACAGCATACATACATTGAGTTGGAAACTTACAACTTAGATATCAATATATGCATAATGTAAGTGATCATAATATACTGTAGGCATTTAAATTAATAAACTAGATCTGAGACAATGAGATAATTCAAGGGAATGCAAATTGGGGATAATTATTGGGTTGATGCATAAGTTTGTAGCATTTTTTGGCTGTGATAAAAATTTTTATTTGAGATGAATAGCATACAGAAATTAATCAGTAATATATTCTCCTCCATTATCTATGACACTCTCTCAATGCTCAGAGTAGTTTCTCAATTCCATGTCTGAAAATATCTGCTGGTTTGGAGTTGAAGTTCCACACCAAGTTTGTAAAACATCTTTGTTATTGAAGGAGTTCTCTCGAAGATTGTTGGACAGTGAATAGAAAAGGTGGAAATCTGAGGTCACAAGATCAGGAGACTATGGGGATGTGGAATAATCTCCCAATCAAATTCCTGGACAGCTGCTTTCATCATGTTAATGGAGTGCAGTTGAGCATTACTGTGTTGCAACAGTACTTGATGCAGTCTCCTCTCTCATTTTTCTTCAATTGCTGCTACAAGGAAACTGAGATATTGGCAATAAATGTCAACAGTTATGGTGACATCCCTGGAAAGCAATTTGTTGGACAGCTGCTTTCATCATGTTAATGGAGTGCAGTTGAGCATTACTGTGTTGCAACAGCACTTGATGCAGTTTCCTCTCTCATTTTTCTTCAATTGCTGCTACAAGGCAACTGAGATATTGGCAATAAATGTCAACAGTTATGGTGACATCCCTGGGAAGCAATTCGTAGTATATGATGCCTTATTTATTCCCAGGAAGCAATTCATAGTATATGATGCTTTCTTGCAGATGCACAGAAACTTTTGTTTGGGGCATTGTTATTTTGTTATGGCTCAGCCATTTTTCTTTTTTTTTATTGATGTAATGGCACCATTTTTCATCACCAGTAACAATATTAGATAGGAATAGTCAATGTTGTTCACATGCTAACTGATGATGAGCAAGCAAAGATGTACAAATGGCCATCTACTAATTTTTGTTGTTTTCGCTTAAAGCATGCATTACATATACACTGGATTTTTGCACCATGCCCATGGAATGCAAATGTCGCATGATGGTTGACTGGTCACAATTCATTACTTTTGCTAATTCTTGGGTTGACTGATATGGATCATCATGGATTACAGAATTCAGGTGATCTTCATCAAAAACCTAATAGTCTTCCTGAACATGGAGAATCACTCATATCAAAGTGGTCATCTTTAAAATGACAGAACCATTTTTCTTTCTGTGCTTTCTCCAATTGCATTCTTCCTGTAGATGGCATAAATGTTTTGAATCACTTCAGCTGCTTTTGTTTCTCTATAAACTCAAACAGATATGTCAGAAGTGTTTATTTTTCTCCACCTGACATTCAATCTTCTTTAGCTCAAAAATAGCACAAACTTTCTTCAAATCTGCAAAATTCAGAGCATATTTACAAGCACATCACTCCAAATAACAAATCTCAGATGACAAATGATAAACAAACTCCTAACACCACAGTATTGTCACACCAAAGAAAACACTACAAACTTATGCATTAACCCAATATATACATTTCTTGTCATACATATTATCACCTAGTTAAATTATAGACATATTATAGTTAAAAACTGCAAATCCTGCAACTGAATAACCAGAATTAGTGACAATTCTAATTTTTAAGTTTAAATAAAATTTAAATCATTTTATTTAATTTTAACAAAATTGGTTTAATTTATGATTCAGAATCATTTGATTTTTTCATATTCATTAGCATATTCTAAAACAAAATTTTCAAATCACAGTATATTATAAGAAATATAGGTTGGTCCCTATCTATGAGAACAAAAAGAATGCCAAAATACTTTAAATATATGAATTTTATGAAATCCTTGCTGAAACCAAAAGAAATTAGCTCTACAAATAAGCTGACACTGCAAATAAACATGCCAATATCAACAGTTTGAAGAGCTCTAAAACAAGATCTTAAATTTAAAGCTTTAAAATGAGGAACATGCCATTTTTTAAATGTTCAATAAAAGAAGAATTAAATCAAGAGAAATCAAGCAATAATGAAGTGGTACATTGATGACAGTTACAAAAACATTTTTTCACTGATGAAAAAATCTTTTGTTGAGCAAAAGTTTAATAAGTAAAATGACTACATTTACACCAAGTCAAGAGAAGAGATCTCTAGAAGATTTGGAAAAAATATCAGGATTCAGAAGCCAGATTCAATGATGGTGTAATGTGGAATCAATTAGCATGGAAAAGCAAAGTTACTGTTTGTACTGCAGAGAGTGAAAGTGAACATAAAGAACTACATGGAAGAAATTCTAGAACCAGTTGTAAAGCAACTGAACACCAGTCTTTTGAACCATATCAGCTCATCCTTCCAATAAGATTCTGTTTTATCACACAAGGCCAAAGTTATCCAGAGGTAGCTAACTCAACATGTTTCCAACTTCATCTCCAATGAAAAACAGCTTGCTACATCTCCAGATCTAAATCCACTATCTAGATTATAGCATATTGTCAAAGTTGGAGCTAAAGATATATGCAAGACTGCACAGCAGTGTCGATGATCTGAAGAAAGAAATTCTCTGGGAATGGAAGAAATTTCCTCTGGAGAGTTCCAGATCTAAATCCACTATCTAGATTATAGCATATTGTCAAAGTTGGAGCTAAAGATATGTACAAGACTGCACAGCAGTGTCGATGATCTGAAGAAAGCTCTTCTCTGGGAATGGAAGAAATTTCCTCTGGAGAATTTATGTAAATAGCCAGAGAGATTACACAACTACATCAAAGCAAGGGTGGACACCTTTGAGTGAACAATATTTAATTTTTAATATTTTTTTAATTTATATATGTCTTTTTACTATGAAGAAAAGAATTATTACATTTATTTTTGAATAAAAGTCAAAAATATTAAAATCGATTTAAACAAATCACAGTGGATGACTGATGGTACAAAAGTATGCTCTTTTTTGCAAAAACTGAAAATCATATTTGCAAATCCAGAAAGTGGTATACATATATAGTTTACTATGAAGAAAAGAATTATTACATTTATTTTTGAATAAAAGTCAAAAATATTAAAATAAAATCGATTTAAACAAATCACAATGGATGACTGATGATACAAAAGTATGCTCTTTTTTGCAAAAAATGAAAATCATATTTGCAAATCCAGAAAGTGGTATACATATATAATTTGTTAAATTGTAAACTTGTAGATGAGTATTCATAAATCAAATGATACCAGTATTATGTAAACTCTCTATTTTAAAATGTAAGAATGGCATATTATTATTCTAAGACTTAAGATTAAAATAACTAATATTTCTGATTATCTGCATCAGTTTTTAGAATTGTACAGTACTGAATGTTTGTACCAGCTAATAGAAAAATCTGAAGTTCAAAACAAATAAATGAAAAAAAAAAAAATGCTATTATTAACGTTATCATAGTTTTTTAGATAAAAATAAAATCTTTACAATCAATGACTTAAAATTTTAACACATTAAATGAAGCAGTTTATGATGAGCATATTGATAATGGTTTCAATCCTATAGAGTTTTAATTATAAATATTTAATTAACTTTATATACTTAAATCAGTAATTTTATGATAGAAATGAGCAAGTTTTAAAGTTTTCTTAGAGTTATTGAAAATTATCAAACATCAGTTAATCTTGCCTTTAAAACAGGTGTAAGAAATTCCGCTACCCCTAAAGCTGTCCCTTTAACACTATTTATTACACTCTGCATTTTAAAAAAAACTCGACAATAATCCACATATACACAAACTCAGCTGTAGTCAAACTCTTGTTGTCTCCTTCCGGTAAAAGTTAGTCACATGATTAAATTATTGTTTACTTATTTATATTCTTACTTGTCTTTTTAAAATATCAACTATTTAAAAATAGTTCAAACATTTAAAATTTTTATAATGCTTCAATAAGCATTTATTTTTTTGTTTTCTTATTTTTTAAAAATATTCTTTGTTAATTTTTTTATTTTGTATTAAAGTAAAATAATTTTTTTGAATTGAACATTAATTTCTTTTTAAGAATGCAGTAAATGTTAAAAATACGGTTTTGTTTTATTATGAAAAAGTGTATTATTTACACAGATGACAATTTAATACTATTCGTTTATATTTATTTCGAAAGAATTGATATTTTTAGCCAAAATCTGTAATATATTCTGCCATCTAAATTAAATAAGATCTATAAACATTTTCAAATAAATCATGAATTCATGAATAAGATCGTTTTTTATATAAATTTTAGCATCATCCGAATTCCCGCAAGATGGCGTACTAAATTTCAATATGCTGGGATCGAACCAGTGGATCGAATTCCAAGTGATTTTGGCTGTCGGCCAGATTGGTCGCGTGGAAACGCTTCGGCTTTCCACTCTGGAGGACCCGGGTTCGAGTCCCATCTCTTGAAAATGTTTATCATGGGTCCCGGCCCGGCCCGTCGATCCCCATCTTTTCAATCCAGCTAACCCCTCCGCAGAGGTGGGCAGCCTGTGGAAGGGGTCAAGGTTGAACGAATTACTTGTAGAAAAGTTCTGCCATTTGAAAGTCTCATGCCATTGGCTAAACGTAATGACATCACAAGCCGCTGAGATAGCAACAACATAGCATATTTATAATAGTAAAATGTAGTTTGGATTGATTTCTTTCTTTTATGGAGGCAAAGAATCAGTGAAACACGAAAAAGAAAAGATAAAATATTCTTCTGATCATATTATTATTCAGAAAATGTGATTATAAAATAAGAAAATTAAAGAAATATGCCAGATAATTGCAATAAATATATTTTTCATTTCAGATTAGATTAATTTTAGATTTTTGTTTCGTTTTATTTGCACCGCACAGCTTGGAATAGAGACAAACAAGTCTTTTTCGTAATCATCGAGGGGTTTGACATTAGACGATTAGTCCTAATATCATGTATGGGTAGGTTCTATCTGTACCCATCAAGGCGTATGAGCGGAAATATGCTGCCCCAAGAAGTCGCCCAAGCCCCGGGAGAGATCAACCGGTTGAGAAGTTAAAAGGCCCAGTCCCGTACCCCAATTTATCAATTGGGATACAGGACTGGGCTGATCCGCATTCGAACGCGGGATCATTTGAGAGTAAGCGGATATGTAATCGCGCTGGCAACTGGCCATTTTATTATTATTTTAAATTTGTGTTTAATTATATTTATTTTCTAAATTAGTAATTTCGTTTTCTAATTTTGCTATTTTCTGATTTAGTTTTAGAATGGTTTTTAAATGATGTGCACATGGATTTAGTAATGCATTTTCTTCACAGCCAGTTGAAGAAAATGCAGAGGTAGTTAATATAATTTGTGCTTGAAGCGTTTGATGCACTGGCATTTCTTTAGACATTGATATGTCTAAATCAATGGCGGTTCGCCCATAAGGATTGTAGCCCTCCTATCAAAATGAAAATTTTTTAAATTATTATAGCTATTACATTACTATACAATTATTTTACAAAACATATTTTTTCCGTTCGTAGTATATTTATTTTTGAATTATAGATACTAGGATATTTTTTCCGTTCGTTTTTTTCCGTTCGCAGTATATTTATTTTTGAATTGTAGGTACTAGGTACCTCGTAGTATATTTATTTTTGAATTGTAGGTACTAGATACCTTGATAGGTCGCTCTGTTATGTGTATTGTATGAGTCAGTGCGATTGCGTACTCATCAGGGCTGCAATCAGTGCAGACCGAGTCAAACCGCATAGTCAGTGTGTATTGTATGAGTCAGTGCGATTGCGTACTCATCATGGCTGCACTCAGTGCAAACCGAGTCACACCTCATAGTCAGTGTATTGAGCAGGTGGGAATAACCCGTGATATACGTTTTTGTGATATGTATATCGTGGGCTGCAAACATTGCAGTCCGCACTACGTATTTTATTATAATTTTTTTCAGCCCTCCCACAAAAATCATCCACAAGCCGCCACTGGTCTAAATAAAAATAAAAATTTGAATTTTACTTTTAGAAACAATTTACTGTTTATAAATTTTGATAATTTAGATTATTTAATAATTTAATTTTGCTTTTTCTCTAATTTGTAATGCTAAGTATGTAATCAAATTGTTTTTTTTTTTTTAATTTGAAATAAAATTACCTGCTTTATCAATGTTCTCAAATATTTTTTTTTTTTTTGCTGGAACTGATAGATCTATTAGATTCTTTTTCAGAAACTTTGATGCGATGTGTGGATTTTTTCTGTTCCTTTTGCATATTTATTCGAACTTTTGCAATTGTAAACTGCGGCCCGTCGATCCCTGTCCTCCACAATCCGGCTGAGGTCCGGGCCGGGCCCGTCGATCCCTGTCCTCCACAATCCGGCTGAACCCTCCGCAGGGGTGGGCAGCCTGTGGAAGGGCTTTATTCGCCCCGCCACTTAGTACTCTTACTGAGTGGAAAGTGGCGTCATCTGTTGACAAAAAAAAAATTGTAAACTGCACATCACGTCATTTTTAATTTACTGGAAAGCAGACGATTACGGCATGTGACGTAATCATTTTAAAGGAAGTGACGTTTAAGCCCGAATGGCAGAACTTTCTACAAGTAAGGCTACGTTCACACCAAGCGCGCTTCGCTTAGTCTCGCGCGCCGAGTGTATTCTCCAGCGAAGCGCTATGCGTAGCGATTAAGCGAGCGATGTTCACATCGAGTGCTGTCTCTCGCGTAGAAGTATTCCAAGGTGAAAGCATCATGCCGGCAAGAAAAACATTAAGAAAATTGTTACTATCGGAGAGCGTATCATTTAAATTAAAACAAATAAGAAAAAACGAAAATGGGTTCATGAATTTAATAAGGAAAGGT
>AYEL01082016.1:0-80967 GCA_000484575.1 Olivierus martensii | reverse complement strand
TTTCCTGTTTGGACTAATCCACAAGCAAATTTTAGCAATCAACGGTTCAGTACATTCATTTGAGTTGTTCTCTCTTACGTGTACGACTGACTTACTTATTGGTAAAAAATGAGTTTTAAGAAAAGAAATTTTTATTCATTGGCAGAAAAAACATCAATATTGGAGGAAGCAGAAAATTTTAAAGGAACAAAACTTGAACTTTCAAAAAAACTTGGATTGCCTGTTTCAACACTAAAGACAATTTTAAAAAATAAAGACTCTCTTCGAAGTAAAAGTGAAGAACTTGGTAATGCAGCCAAAAAGAGAAAAACTCTAAAGGGATCACCTTATGATGAACTTGAATATTGCTAGTAATTTGATTTAATAAATTGAAATAAGTCATGAAACATAAACAGAATTTAATGTTGTTTACCTGTCAATAATTAGCGTTAAGATACACGCGAGAGGCTAAGCGAAGCGCGCTTGGTGTGAACGTAGCCTAATTCGTTCAACCTTGGAAGGGCTTGTTTCGTCCCGCCACTTAGTATTCTTCCAGGATGGAAAATGCCGTCATCTGTTGACCAAAAATGTGGTTTTGGCAGAAATCTACTAATCAATCAAAATCATTTGATTTTTTTCAGAAATGATTTTTTTCTTCTTGTCAACTCCACCAACGATTTGGAAGCTTATTCTGGAATAGTGCCGGCTCTAGGTAGTAAAATTCTGAAAGAAAAGTAAAACATGAGTAGTGGCTATCAGAGAGGGGAGCAACAGGAGATGCCCGTCCGAGCCTCACAATTTTAAGAGCCTCAATTTATAACTCAATATGTTAGAATAAAATATATTTGTATATTTTTATGCTGTTTGAGCTTCAGTGTTTGTCAAGATTTGAAGTTCTCTATCAATGTTTTTGCTTTTCTTATACATTGTATATTTGTCAATTTTGTCTTTTTTTTTCAATGTTTTTGCTTTTCTTATACATTGTATATTTGTCAATTTTTTTTTTTTTTTTTTTTAGAAGAGCCTCAAAAATATTAGTTGTCCTGAGCCTCGCATTTTCTCTGAAGGCCCCTGCATAAGAGAATCAGATGATACATGGGAAAATATTGGTTATTTGAATTATTTGGAAAAGTTTTATTTCGAAATTCTTCACATAGCTTTGATTTGGTCGAAGAATTCCCATTTTTTATCTTCCTACTTATGTATTGATCTGGTAGTATAGATTTTGGAATGATTCTATCATTTAATACTGTAATAATAATTTACCAACTAATTTGGTAATTACGTATCAATTATTTTTAATATTTTCTGTTTGAAACATTTTGTTCGTGTGAAGATTAATGCTGTTTTTCATACTAAGCGGCGTGACATTCCATTGTCCACCACAGATTACTTATATTCTTTATGGGGTCAGGTTAGGTTAGGTAGGTTAAACCGTCATATCGCACGAGGAGTAGGATTCAACTTTGCCCACATTCCATTGTCCACCACAGATTGCTTATATTCTTTATGGGGTCAGGTTAGGTTAGGTAGGTTAAAGGCCTGTTTCCACTTACTCCGCGCGGACGGAAAAATTCGCTAGAGCAAATAGTCAGCGGCAAATGCGCGGCGCACAATCTGCTTAAATTGTTTCCACTCCCCTCTTACTGAGCTTAACCTTGAGCGATGACCTTGAACTTAGCATAGACAGAAATGGAAGCTAGAAACGATTTTTTAATTCTCCTGCAGGGGCAATATCTTGTCATAATCATATTAATCATTGATTTCTAAATATTTAATTTTACTAGAACACTTAAGTTTCCATATCTGTTCATTGAAATTACAGATTTTTATATTCACTATGGTTCTCAATGCTGTACAAGTGCCAGGAATTGCACTTGTACAGCACTGAGAACCATAGTGAATATAAAAATCTGTAATTTCAATGAACATATATGGAAACTTAGTGTTCCAGTAAAATTAATCATATAAATCACTTCTATTCATTATTATATTCTAATAAGTAAATATTTGTTGTAATGTTGTATTATCTTTATGCTAAAAAAGTAAATTATTATTATTAATAATTTGATTTAATAAATTGAAATAAGTCATGAAACATAAACAGAATTTAATGTTGTTTATCTATCAATACTTTTTAACAACTTTCAGAAGTCCTCTTCATACTCCTCAGCAATCTTTTTTGGGAAATTTTTGAATCAATTACTTCTGTTACAGGTTGTAAAATAATAATTTCATTACCAAATCCACAGAAATGATGGAAAAAATATTATTATTTGCTTCATTCAGTTATAAAAGCTTCTTTTTTTGTCTAGTAATGTATTCCCAACGATCTATATATCGATATGTATTCCACATGTGAGCCGCCATCTTGGTTGTGCGCAAGCAGAAAGCAGAAATATCTACTACTGCTAGATGACAGCGTAAAGCGGACGGCGCACTATTTGTCTGCGCAGATTCATGTTTCCACAAGTGCGCTATACGCCACGCACTGTGAGTCGCGCACAGCTCATTCAGTGGAAACATAAGTGGAAACAGACCTTAAGCCGTCATATCGCACGAGGAGTAGGATTCAACTTTGCTTGCCGCTCGTTTTTTCAATAGGTTGTTATAAGTATCTTGTTAAATTGTGTGCCGCGTCACGTTGTAATAGCGTTGTATTCGGCGATTTTCATTTTTAGCAGTTAGCATGTGCTTTGTGTGCGATATGTATTAGTGTCTGATTGTTGTTGTTTTTTATTAAAAGGTACCAGTAAACTTTATTTTTGTTATGTGAAAGTTTTTGTCGGCTTATTGGTGAAATTGTATTTATTTAACGCTTTGCTGACGATATTCTCCTTTACTCTTTGCCGATTGTTGTTTAATTGCTTGCTCTTGTTTTGTGAAGCCTTTGTCGTCGTGCTGTGTTATTTTGTATTTTGTGTAGATATGCGTCGTTATTTTTAGTTTTTTGTTGCAGGTTTGTTTTTGGGCGCTTGCTGATTCAAATGTGTTTGCTGCAACAGTTGTTTCTTTTAGTTGTGTGAATGGCTGTCTGCGATATGCGTTTGAGGTTGTTTTAAGTATTTTGGAACCTATCAGTTTTTCCCTGTCGCTAGGCGTGTTTATGGTAATATCCTCTAGTATCAGCATAAATTTTTTTCCTTGGCCCGGTGTGTTGCTTTAGTTACGTGTGCTATGTGTGTTTTGATGCATGTATTGCTGGTTAAAACGCTCTGTTCTTATTTGCTTGCTTTTGTTCTAGAGCGCTGTGTGTGTGTGTGTTGTTTGATAGTTGTGTAAATGAGTGAGTAAAATTTTTTTGTGCGTTAAACTTCAAAATGTATTTCTTACCTGTGAAAATTTCCGTCAGTGTATTTTGGAACCTATCAGTTTTTCCCTGTCGCTAGGCGTGTTTATGGTAATATCCTCTAGTATCAGCATAAATTTTTTTCCTTGGCCCGGTGTGTTGCTTTAGTTACGTGTGCTATGTGTGTTTTGATGCATGTATTGCTGGTTAAAACGCTCTGTTCTTATTTGCTTGCTTTTGTTCTAGAGCGCTGTGTGTGTGTGTTGTTTGATAGTTGTGTAAGTGAGTGAGTAAAATTTTTTTGTGCGTTAAACATCAAAATGTATTTCTTACCTGTGATAATGAGTATCTGCATTATTTTTATCGTAACGGTTTGTACAAACTTATCGCTGAACACGAAATAACTATGGTTTCTAACATTCTTTCAGCTTTCTATATAGCACGCTTGCCCAACAAGCCAGGCAAAACTAGTCGCAAAGCTTGGCCTCACTTTCAAGCATGATCAGAGATAGGAAGTGTTACCTCCAGTTATATTTAGAGCTCAATGGAATGGAATGACCATATATATTTATAGACCATGATAATAATAATGAAAATCCTATTTTATTATTTTATTTTTATATATTAATTATTATGCTCAATGATCTTTAATTAGGCATCAATTTAATTCAATTTGAAAAAGTTCTGCTCTGTTTTAAGTGAAGAATCTGAACAAGATCCATATGTCGCTGATATATCTCTAATTCTTTAATGCAGAGATCAGCCAATCAATCTAATTAATATATAATATAAAAAAATGCACCTTTACAGTATTTTTTATAATAAATTATAAAATAGTTTGTTCTTCTTCAGAATGAAAATAAAATTAAAAAATTAAAATTTATCAATTAAATGCGCTGTATCTATTTTTAATTAAATATACTGTACCTCCTTTTGGATGTTATAGTTAAAGAATTTTTAAACTATTTTTTCGGTTTTTAATTACTGTTATTATTGCTATTAAAAAGTGAAAAAAATGTTTGAAAATTTAATGAGACATATTTCAAAGAATATTTTATTTGAAAAATTATTCTCAAGTAAAATTAAAATAATTATAATACAATATTTCGTAAAAAGCTATTTCATTGGTTATTATAATCAAGAAACACCCAATGAAATTTGACAATGCTGGATGGCGTCAATTCGAAGATTAGTACGTTGAGGGAAGAATGAATGCAAGTTTGCTCAAGTGTTTTGATATTATAATTTAAAATTACTGAAGAATTACCGTAAGTTCATATTATTGATCTATTATTCTGATTGAATATAAATTTATCCTATTTTAAACAAGCTTAAAATGTAAATTTTAAAACAAAAAAGATCTTGCTATCAATAAATTTTATTCTAATTTTATTAATTTGATTGCTATTAATAATTATATAAAGATTACAGTTTAATACTTATTTGATTTTAAAAATATTAAAATGATGAATAATAATAAAGCTTCAATAGTTTAGAAGCCATAATGAATTTAACGAATTGCTTTTCTTTTGTCAATAATAAAAATATCAACTTTCCTCACCAATTAATGTAAAATTTAAAGTAGTGAAGCGATTTAAAATTATTAACTTTACATGGCATTCCTAATTAAAAATCTATATTTATTAATTTCCAAGGTTTTGCTAAAAAAACAAGGCAATTCGAAAAATGTGAAAAATCAATATGTATTATTCTGTAATGATAGCTTGAAAATTTCAAGATCATTTTTGATAGTTCTATAATCATAAGATCGAAAAAATTAATGCGAGTTAATTTTGATTATTTAGGCTACATTTTCTTGCCATTTGGATATATATGTATCTTCAATTTGTTTCTATACATATCTATATTATGCCTTCTGCATCATGGAAAACAGTAAGTTTTCCATGATGCAGAAAGCATAATATAGATATAACCATTTCAGCATTTAACATATAATCATTTCAGTATTTATACTGTCAACCAAGATTTTCCTTGTATTGATTGTCATTTGATGAACTCTGTTCATCAATTATTGTACCTTGTTATATGGCCTGCCCATTGCATCTGCTGTTTCTAACTTACTGTTGTTGTCTTGTCTAATTGATTCTCTTATCAAAGTATTGCATTTGTGATCTTTCCTGGTGAATCCTAACATATATATTTCCATGCTTCTTTGGGATATTACTATCAGACCCTTCAAAAATTGTATTTTACTTAATAAAATAATCCCTTGACAGCTAAAAACACACTGATCTTTCAACCAATTTGTATATTTCATCCTTGAAAAAGTTTTCATACTTTGCAGTTCTTCCAGGAACATTTTAACATGCTTCTGGATTTGGCATATTTTATTTGTGCATAAAATTATATCTAAAGAATAAAAACGTCATTTTTTAGGGCTATATCTATTAAGATAAGTGTGGTAAAATCTCCTAGTCTAATTCAGTAGACCTCTAAATAATTTTTATAATGTAAGGTCTTCCGTAATTATGGAGATAGGCCACACATTTTGTTTATTAAGTTGTGTTGTTTTTTCAACTTCTATACAAGAAGTTATTTTGCAATTGCCTTATTTAAACATTTTCATGAACACATTGCTACCTTGCTAGAATAAAGCAGGTTTAAATTTAGATCATTGCAACAGACTGGTGTTTTATGATGTTTTTTGATTTGTTTATTGTTTTACATAAACTAATCTAGTTACTTTTTTGTTGAAGAAAAGGTTTTGCTTTTTTTCTTTAAAATCAAGAGAACTTATTTTATATAATGGAATCTTGAGAGAAATGAATCTTGTACTATATTTCATCAGTTTATAATTAATTATTGAAAAAGTGGATATCAGTTTCTACTTTATACAAGGAGTCATATATCAGGATAAACCTTATATCACTATGAACCACATAGGAGAATCTCAAATACAGTGGGTGATCGGTTAATGAACTGTTTGAATAATGAACACTTTCGCAAAAGACTTTTATGTTTGGACAATGAACACATATTCGAATAATGAACACCTCAGAACAGGAGAATCTCAAATACAGTGGGTGATCGGTTAATGAACTGTTTGAATAATGAACACTTTTGCAAAAGACTTTTATGTTTGGACAATGAACACATATTCGAATAATCAACACCTCACAGAGCAAACTGTGGGACCTGCGGACTGATGGAATGACAGGTCGGCCAGATGGCCACATGGTAAAGCTGTGACTTGCCATCCTGGAGGATCTGGGTCCCGCATTTCCAATTTTTCAAGAGGGATCTGGGCTCATCCCATTGAACCCCATCATGGGTGTTGGCCAGTCTGTGATGGGCTTTATAAGTTGCTGCCGCCAGATAAAAATATTCCATGAAAATATGGTGGCTTAACTAATCTAACGGAATTATAGACTTAGGCCTTGCGCATTCGTGGATTTATGGGCAAGGATGGGGGAACAGTAGCTTTTCCTGATTAAAATGAACTCAGAGATAACTTAAAACAAATCAAAGATTTATTAAAGACGGAAGAGAGATATTTTACAATTTTTTGGTCTTAGAATGGCACTCATACCAGATTGAGATCAATAGGCTTGGGGATATCTCTATAACGGCAATGCTATTTATCACTTCCAAAAAATCCTGAAGAGAGAAAAGCAATCAACATTGGACAGATTCTTTAACAGAAAATAAACATAATAGATGAAAATGCAAGACTATGTATGTATATATTACTGTTATTATATATAAATAAATATAGTAAGAAATTATATAATTTTAACGTAACCTCTTTATCACGCTGCTCCATACTGAAATTATATTATTATAATTTTTTATTTATATATATATTTTTTGGTTCTACTGAATGAATTAATCAAATTCCCATAAAACGTATGGTAAATTGATGATTGGTTAATGGATAACGAATGTTGTCTTTGAACAGATTATGTTCATTAACCGATCACCCATTGTACTTCAAGAGCCACAGTCAGTTTCTGGGTCAATGAGAGCTGCATCAGTTTTTTCAGGTAATCTTAACAATGATTTCAAAAATTATTTATTTATACATTTCACATGCATTTATTTTGTATAGATGCTTACTAGTGTTTATAATGAACAAATTACAAATATATATTTTTAAATATATGTTTATTCCATATTAACTATTGACTTGGTATAGAGCCATATTGACCATAATCAGATATCAAAGAATGCACATTTGTTTGTAAGCTGCAGTTTGGCCACTGTGGCTCTATAATGTAACAACAAACTGAAGAATTCCATAATTTTTAACTATTTTATAACTGTAAATAATCATATATTTTACTCAGCATATAATAAATCCTATATAATAAACAAATTAATATTTATTAAATGCAGATCAAATTAAAAAGATTTCACATGATTTAAAGTATTGTATTATTTACTATTATTTAGAAAAAAGATTATAAAAATCAAGTTTTTGATACTATAAAGTGAAACTTATTTTAAATAAAAATAAATCATGACGCTATCACATATAAGGATAAACCAATGTGAAAATTGTGTGGAAACTCAAATATGGTTTTAAACAGACCTATATGACACACCATTGGGCAGCAAGGGGAAATTTTTAATAACTGATATTCCATACATAACTGGACACTGATTTGATCTGCTCAAAATAAATAACATCCTTAACAGACTACCAAACGCAAAGAAGATTCATCTTTGTATGGAGATTTTGTTTTATTACACATATGATTGATATCCAGCCAAGGGTATGATCATTTCTCATACAGAATTTGTTTCTTGTCAGCAGTAATAATTTGATTTGTAAATAGGTCACTTTGATTCCTGCTGAGAAGTGGTTTGCAAATAGTATCTCTCTATCATTCTCAAAAAGTTGGTGAGGAATACACTTTTCAAACTTTTGCACTTTTCCAAAAGCTCTAAGATTTGCCAATGCATGCAATTGATTTGGTCCATTTAAGCTTAATTACAATACAGTGTGTGCCTTGAATCTAAGTCTACAATTGTCTTCAAAACATTATCATCAGTAGTTGAATGTTATTCTGAATGAGTCTATCTTCAAAGTTCTCAGCTCTGGTTTGAAAGTGTGTAAACTATTCTCTTTCTTAAATCTGCCATGTATCCCTCTATATGAGCCTGTTGTATTTGATAAGTTTGCAGTGGAAGCATTTAAACCAATTTTATATTGAAACAACAAACAATGATGAATGTGGATTAATATTTCCATTTTTTTTAAATCAATAAAAACTGAATGAAAAATTCATTAGTAACAATCTTATAATAAACTTATCAATGCAGCACATAATTGATTATATCATATATATGTATATATTATGTTAATTTCAACAAGACATAGCACTTTAAGAAAATAGAAGATACTGATCAAACAAGCTAAATGATAGATATTTCCTCTAAAATAATCTTGCATAAATTTTTCATTCTATTTGTTTTCAGAAGAAATAAAGTTGTCAAAATCAAATAGAATATATTGTGGAAAAAATTGATACAGGATTTGTTATTGGGCCAATTAGCAGCAGTGATTAGATAAACTGAACTGAACAAAAAATTTATTATTTTGTATTAGTAATGAAACTTTGGAAGTAGTAAATAATTTTTTGTATATTGCAAAGTTCCTTATGGCTGGCAATCAGGGCTGGGCTGTCCACATTGGTGACGGTGTCGGCAGTTTTAGGAGGTATTGGTGTCAGCAATAACTTTCTCATTGCTCATAATTTATTAGTTTTAAATTTAAAAAATGTATTAAATAATTATTTTCTTTTTTGGTGAATAAATAATTTTTTCAGTAATAAATATTGAATAAAAATGTGTTCTAAAAAATCATTTGTGCGTGTTTACTGTCAGAGATGTCGGTGTCGGCACATTTTCCTGCCAACACCCCAGCCCTGCTGGCAATATCATTTTGTGTTTAACATGCTTATTGATTTCACACATTTAATTTCAATTAAAAATTTATGATTGTATAGTGCAACATTGGAGACAGATGATGATCACTTGGGGCAATATATGGGAAGTATGGTGAATGAGTCCCTGAGTTCCCAATTAAAGTCCTTAATTTTCTGTAGTGTCTGTGCAATGTTTAGTATTATCTTGGTACAATAAAACCGTTTTTTCTATTCATTAATTGGGATTATTAAGTATGGTGAATGAGTCCCTGAGTTCCCAATTAAAGTCCTTAATTTTCTGTAGTGTCTATGCAATGTTTAGTATTATCTTGGTACAATAAAACCTTTTTTTCTATTCATTAATTGGGATTATTTTTAATCAATTCTGTATTATTATTATTGAAAGTTGTTGACAATAGATATTTGCATTTACCATTTAATTAGGAGCTAACAGTTAAATGATTAAGGATATGTGTAGTGTCATACACTGCACATATCTCACAAAATACTCAAGAGAATATTTTTGGATGCTTTTTCTTTTGGCTTGGAGTTTTATCCTTATCTGTCCATTATTTTTTTTTCATTAGACAAGACTATTCATTTTTTCATATGATGTAGTCAAGAAATGACTGCTGTGCATAACAGATTAAAAAATGCAGATGTTTATTTGTTGTTGTTGACGACTTGCAATTGCTTAAATACAATATCTCCAAGCTTGGATACATTTCTAATCTCTTGAAGATATTGATATATAGTTCATGAAATGAATTTAATCTTTCTGCAATTTGATCTATCATTAGTTCTGGTTCTGCATCTGTAAGACTAGTGAGTGCTTTGCTGATGTACATAACTGAACACTAAATTGAGCTTATCCTCTACATTGCTTTATTAATCTCTGAATCTTTGAAACAATTTGAGAATTCTTACATTGATGATATTTATTATAAATCACATTTAATTTTTCTGCTGCACTAGTTGTGGTTTCATCATTCAAGAACAAAAATTATAAAATATGCTGTTTGTACTGATCATCAATCAAGAGATATCAATGAATGACACATGATTGTGCTCTTTGTAGTCTTGGAAACAGGTTTCCTCTCTTCTATAGTAAGTTAATTCATAATGCTGGACAATTGGTTTGATTTTGTGGAAAAAGCATATTACCTATCTAGTAGTCACAAGACTGTTCTCATAATTATAACTACTACATTTAAAGAAAAACTTCAAATCATTATAGAAATTACTAGATATCCTTCATCAGTTTGTTTTGATATTGTATAACAGCATAATTTCCTCTCATTCAATAAATATCATTAACAAACTTAAAAAGACTCAAGGATGCTTGAGCTTATTTGCAAAATAGCTAGAGCTTGAGTCATATGGTTATTTATAAAAATTTTGAGCTTCACAGATTGAACTGATTCTTAGACTGCATTTATACAGAGACCAACTTGCAATGAAAATGCAACTGCAACTGAAGTTGCTCAAAAGAGAATTGCTATCTTCAGTGACTGATTTATTAAAGGTATTTATATCAAAGCAAAGCTAGTGTGTGGGACCAGAGGCTTGATTTTGTTATAGTGACTGATTTATTAAAGGTATTTATATCAAAGCAAAGCTAGTGTGTGGGACCAGAGGGTTGATTTTGTTATGATTCAACTGCCGAATGGAGACAGTTGAGTCAGGATTCTGACACCAGGTGTGATTAAGTTTTTGCACTCGCAGCGCCGAGTGGAGACAGTTGAGTCAGGATTCTGACACCAGGTGTGATTAAGTTTTCGCACTCGCACCATACGAATTATGTGATAACCAGTATATATAAAATTAATAATAATTAAAATAAATTAAAACGTACAGTACATAAAAATAACAAAATAAAAAATAATTTTTCAATGCATGAAAAAAAAAAATGCAGATCAACCCAGATTCGAACCCCTCTACCTTCAGATTGAGAGCCACATATTTATCGAGTGTGCCATCTGTGCAATACCTTCAGATTACAAGCCACGTATTTATCGAGTGCACCATCTGCACACCTGATAAAAAAAAATGAAAAATAAAAAATAATTTTTCGATGCATAAAATAAAATTCAGATTACGAGCCATGTATTTATCGAATGCACCATCTGTGCACCTGATGATCTAACGAGCCACGTATTAGTCGAGTGCGCCATCTGTGCACCTGGTGATCTGTGCCACGTATTTATCAAGTGTGCTATCTGTGCACCTGCTGATATGCTATTCTTCAGATTACGAGCCACGTATTTATCGAGTGCACCATCTGCGCACATATGGATATGTTGTTATCGACTACGCCATCTGCGCTACAGCTGATCGGTTCTCTATCTATCGTTTTTAAGCTGAATTATCAAAAGTTTGATTTTTCAAGTGTTAAAAAATACTACTAGAAGGCCATATTCAACGAAAAGTTCGGACACACATTCACTCATTTTTGATGTATTTTCACCATACGCAAGCAGATCAAAATCGGTAGGGGGTCAGCTGTGTCCTCCCCTTGTAAGCTAATATTTACAAAATTAACTTTCACCAAGAACAAACAGACAATCTCAAGAATGAACATAATCAAATTATTAATTCTAATAAACAATAATTCTAACTAATAGATGATTGAGTCAAGAAAAACCAAGGAAACCCTTTGTATTATATTTTTAATAACCTGTCCTAACCTTAACGAAATTTTCTCGCGTTTATAAACAATACCTTCTGAGAGAGAGCTGTCTCAAATTCTTCTTTTTCTCTTCTAAAGTTGGTTCAATGGATTTGATGAATTGTTCTACAGACAGAAGACATCTAGACAAATTTTCTCGCGTTTATAAACAATACCTTCTGAGAGAGAGCTGTCTCAAATTCTTCTTTTTATCTTCTAAAGTTGGTTCAACGGATTTGATGAATTGTTCTACAGACGGAAGACATCTAGACGAAACAACGGACACAACTGTCGGACATACCACAAGTCTCCCGTCAACTGTCGGACACACCACAAGTGCTCTCGGACAACTGACGGACACACCACAAGTTCTCTCAGACAACTGACGGACACACCACAAGTGCTCTGGGACAACACTGATCTCCAACTTTTTGGAGCAGAGTCCGTCCCTGCCCCTCGATGTTTTCACCAATCCCGTCGGATGAGAGAAAGGTTCGAATTCATTCTCGAATCCCTTTCGGACAACTGACGGACACACCACAAGTGCTCTGGGACAACACTGATCTCCAACTTTTTGTAGCAGAGTCCGTCCCTGCCCCTCGATGTTTTCACCACTCCCGTCGGATGAGAGAAAGGTTCGAATTCATTCTCGAATCCCATTTGCTCCAACAGATGACGATTTTTCCTGAGATTGGCGGCAGAACTGTCAAGATCTTATTTTTTATGACTCGGGTTGTTGGGAAAACGGGTTGGGTTGTTGGGTTGGGTTTCCTGAGATTGGCGGCAGAACTGTCAAGATCTTATTTTTTATGACTCGGGTTGTTGGGAGATTCGTTAAACTTTGACCCCCATAATGTCAGTGATAAGAACTTTATTTTTTCTCTTGAGGTATGGTTTATAACAGGTTTTGTAATTTAGAAGGAAAAATTCTTACCCATGCCAAAAGGTTATTCAAAAATTCTAGTCTAAAGATTTTCTCTGTTTCGTTAGCTTTTCGTAGGTTTTATGCTTACATAACTTTATTTAAAGCAGATCCTTTTATCCAATTATAATTATATGCTGATTTAACATTATTTTATAAAGTTATAAGAAATAATTGATAATTAAGACATTCGTTAAAACATATACAGTCTCTGTAACTCTAACGTCCATAACTCGAATTCTTCTTAACTCGAAGTACTTGCTTGTCTCAGGCAGGAAACACATATCACCAATGCATTATTTACCTCTATAACTCGAAATGATTTGACGTAATGTCTCCATAACTCAAATTTTTCAATCTCGTTGTCTATCGATACCTTTGTTCAAGATTGCCAATTCAAAGTAAAGCACATTTATGAACATAATAACCAAAAATTATTATAATTTTTAAACATAGAATAAGCTTAATTATCGTTCTGCTTAAAAAACCGATAAATCTGTAGTGTTGAGTGTCATTGAGTGTAGATTGTCGCAGCTTCGTTGGCAAGGAAAAATAACAAATTTTTTTTTTTTTTTTTTTTTTTTTTTTTTTTTTTTTTTTTTTTTTTTTCGGTTGATGAACTAGATTATTAATTTCAGATTTTACCTTATTATAAATTTTATTGTACTGTATTGTAAATAAATTGTATTGCAATTAAATTGTTTAATACGTTTTTTGGTTGCGACAGTCTAACAGAGATTGATTATACAGTAAGTTTAACGATTTTCCCTAACTCGAATTTTTTCATGGTCCCTTCAACTTCGAGTTACAGAGAGTCAACTGTATAAATATTCTAGTATTAACGATTTAACATTGTAACATTTAGCAGAGTATGTAATTAACAATATCTTATAATAATATAAAAAAATAAAACACAAAAAAAAAATATTTTACATACATACATACATACATACATACATACATACATACATACATACAGATCATACATACATACATACATACATACATACATACATACATACATACAAAGGAAGGGAGCAGTTGGCTTCACGGACGGTACCGGAAAATCAGTGACAGTAGTACTGTCTGTCTACCACAAGAATAGCTCCTGCCAAGATGTCTAGTTAGTGGCGGTCGCTATGGCAACAAGACCTGTCCATTTTGAATGGGGGTTAAGCATGTGAGGAATTGGTGTAATTCTCGGATTTACAGCTGTTGCACGTGTTTAATTCATTTTACGCATTTTATTTTTAAAAGAAATGATGATGATAAAAACATCGCCAACACGCCATCAAGGTGTTCAGTAAGCCAAAATGGACGCCTTTCTTCTGGCTTCCCCTATCGAAAATGGGGCGAGTCTTGTTTCCAGGGCAACAGACATGCACAGACTTCTTTGTGGGAGCTATTCTTGTGGTAGACAAACAGTATATCAGCTGTTGATTAGTCAGCTGGTAACAGGAGACCTTTAACTATGGCGTTGTTTACAAAAACTCCTGCACGATGTCTCCAAGACAAACACGTGTGCAATAACTGTAAATTTTATTTCGACGAATTTATAGATAAAGGGAGCAAAGGTGGGGTTTGGAATCTCATTTTAGACGAATTTATAGAAAAGAGGGTTAAAGGTGGGTTTTGGAATCTCACAAGTGTATGGTTAATCATAAACTCAGGAGGACATTTTATTGTTTGTATAGTTTTCAGTATGTCATCATTGTCAGAGGAAAACACTTGCAGTATTGCAGCATTGTGAAGAAAAGGCTGCAAAGAAATTTACAAAGACATTATAATGTTTATTCCTAAAATATTATGAATGGGATGTTTTCTTAAATCAATGTTTGTGAACTATAGATAGTAGCATATTGTAAAAGATTTGAAAAATTATCTGGACAAACTTTTCAATTATTTTTGAATAAGTGAAAGTAATTATGAATTCTTTTTGAATTTGATAGCCTTAAGTATTGAGAAAAGAACAACCAATATACAGGGTGGTTCAAAAAGGTTCTGCCAAAATTACAGACCTGTAGAGGATAAAATTTTGAGTAAAAAAGTCTAGTTGCATTTTTTGATTTGAGGTTCTGTTTAAAAGATATAATGCGTGAAAGTTTTGTGACGTCATTTCTGGTTCCATCAAACAAAAAAATATTTTTATAACTTGTTTATTTACATTTTTAAAATCATCTATGTAAGTTTAACTATTTAAAAACTATCCTAAGAAATTTAGAGCATCTAGAACAGAAGATTATTTATTAAATTAACAGTCAATTATTTAAATGAAAACATAATTGTTTTATAAATGCAGCATTCATTCTCAAACATAATCATTTTTGAATGTTAAATTGCTAACTCTTCCTGGTTTGGTAGCTGTGTATTGCTTACTGCAATCTTTTTGAGTGTGTTATAGATCACTATTCTTATGCAGAATTGTCAGATATGCACCTCATTTATGGATGCACCAGTGGGAATAGTAAGAGTGGCAGAATATCTGTATCAGAAGAACTTTTCTGCAGCACACATGTCGGTTAGTTATTTTTATGAATGTTGAACATTTCATCTAACATTATTAATTAATTAAAGTTGCATTACTTTACAACTTCATTAATTTAAACCAATAAACTTAATTTTAGTATACTTAATTTTTTCAATGATTCTTCTCTCTTGTGTATCAAAAAGAAATGACATCACAAAACTTTCATGCATTATATCTTTTAAACAGAGCTTCAAATCAAAAAACATGAGCAAACATTTTTATTCAGAATTTTATTCTCTACAAGTCTATAAATTTTGACAATCTTTTTGAGTGTGTTATAGATCACTATTCTTATGCAGAATTGTCAGATATGCACCAGTAGGAATAGTAAGAGTGGTAGAATATCTGTACAGAAGAACTTTTCTGCAGCACACACGTCGGTTAGAGTTATTTTTATGAATGTTGAACATTTCATCTAACATTATTAATTAATTAAAGTTGCATTACTTTACAACTTCATTAATTTAAGCCAATAAACTTAATTTTAGTATACTTAATTTTTTCAATGATTCTTCTCTCTTGTGTATCAAAACAGAAATGACATCACAAAACTTTCATGCATTATATCTTTTAAACAGAGCTTCAAATCAAAAAACATGAGCAAACATTTTTATTCAGAATTTTATTCTCTACAAGTCTATAAATTTTGCACAACCTTTTTGAATCACCCTGTATTTTAAAATATCTGTACTCACCTGTTAATTTAATTTCCACTGTTTTCTTGTGCCATGCTTTTTGCATTTTTATTAAAGTACTTTTTGCATATATGATTACACAAACATGGGTAATTTACAATAAATTACATGAATTTAATATTTTGTATTCTGATTACATAATTTGAATAATATAATAGTTTGAAAAAATACATCTTATCTCAAACAATTCCCAATGGCAATTAGGTGATGAATTTACAGCATGTTGTGATTGGAACAACTCTAGTTTCCATATTGCTTGTTAGTTGCATTGCTATTGCCTTAGAGTTGCCCAATATAAACATAAATATTCAACTCTTAAGTTTTTAAAGAGCAATTATAGTTGCAGTTACATTTCCATCATTAGTATAAACTTTGTATAAACACTGCCTTAGGGTGACTAACCATATTGTTCAGTTTGCTTGGAACTATCCTGTTTTGACATTCTTAGAAACTTAGCTTCTATTAGTTCTGTTTGATCCATGATATTTTTTTATAAATTTTTTTAATCACTTGTATAATATGCAAATTATGATGATAAATAGAAAGAGAGCACTTCCAGATGTATTCCTGCTATTTTAAATTTTGTGATGTTTGTTTATTTTGTGTAGTTTGGTCCCCTATTCTTGTGTATCAGGGTGAGTCTTGTAGTAGAGGTGAGAAAGATGCCAAGTGCGTTGAAAATGTTTCTGATTAAATTCTTTTGACTGCTAAAAAGGTTTTGAGTATTATTTTTTAAAATCAGAAATTGTCTTAACAATTAATAATAATAAAATAGTTTGTTCTATTAAATTCTTTTGACTGCTAAAAAGGTTTTGAGTATTATTTTTTAAAATCAGAAATTGTTTTAACAATTAATAATAATAAAATAGTTTTTTTTTTAAAGAGAAAAGTTGAAAGTTTAGTAATCACTATATATTGCAATACTGAGGTGTGCCAAAGTACCCATTGTTTATATTGTTTGTAATGGTATTCACTATTACTTGATATTTTGAGGAGTCTACCACAAATTTTATATTCTATGGGGTGATTCCCCAGGGCAAATGAGGTGGTTTTGGCATACCTCTAAAAAAATAAATAAAACTATATATTGCAATATTGGGATCAGAATTTGTGATGTGTGAATACATCATTTCCTGTTATAGCATAATACTCTTTTCTTCAAATATTGTTTATTGTTTTATCTTCTAATATAATTTCATAATTGTATTATTATTTATTAAGTCATTTCAATCTATTTTTTTTTTTGTGAAATTGTTTCATAATATACTAATTTAAAAACAGCACTACACGCAGTATAGTTACAACTTTTCTTTATTAAACTCTGCACTAACGTTTTCGGTGCTTCCGCACCCTCTTAAGGCACAACACTCCCACAACCGTTACAAAACATGCGATCTAAACTCAGTTGCCATAGCAACCCCCTTACTTTTCTTAGAATGGGCTTTATTTTTCATGCATTATATCTTTTAAACAGAGCTTCAAATCAAAAAACATGAGCAAACATTTTGCAAAGTCGCAGTTTAGAACGAATGTCGATAATTTTTGCACAACCTTTTTGAATCACCCTGTATTTTAAAATATCTGTACTCACCTGTTAATTTAATTTCCACTGTTTTCTTGTGCCATGCTTTTTGCATTTTTATTAAAGTACTTTTTGCATATATGATTACACAAACATGGGTAATTTACAATAAATTACATGAATTTAATATTTTGTATTCTGATTACATAATTTGAATAATATAATAGTTTGAAAAAATACATCTTATCTCAAACAATTCCCAATGGCAATTAGGTGATGAATTTACAGCATGTTGTGATTGGAACAACTCTAGTTTCCATATTGCTTGTTAGTTGCATTGCTATCACCTTAGAGTTGCCCAATATAAACATAAACACAGCATGTTGTGATTGGAACAACTCTAGTTTCCATATTGCTTGTTAGTTGCATTGCTATTGCCTTAGAGTTGCCCAATATAAACATAAATATTCAACTCTTAAGTTTTTAAAGAGCAATTATAGTTGCAGTTACATTTCCATCATTAGTATAAACTTTGTATAAACACTGCCTTAGGGTGACTAACCATATTGTTCAGTTTGCTTGGAACTATCCTGTTTTGACATTCTTAGAAACTTAGCTTCTATTAGTTCTGTTTGATCCATGATATTTTTTTATAAATTTTTTTAATCACTTGTATAATATGCAAATTATGATGATAAATAGAAAGAGAGCACTTCCAGATGTATTCCTGCTATTTTAAATTTTGTGATGTTTGTTTATTTTGTGTAGTTTGGTCCCCTATTCTTGTGTATCAGGGTGAGTCTTGTAGTAGAGGTGAGAAAGATGCCAAGTGCGTTGAAAATGTTTCTGATTAAATTCTTTTGACTGCTAAAAAGGTTTTGAGTATTATTTTTTAAAATCAGAAATTGTCTTAACAATTAATAATAATAAAATAGTTTGTTCTTTTTTTAAAGAGAAAAGTTGAAAGTTTAGTAATCACTATATATTGCAATACTGAGGTGTGCCAAAGTACCCATTGTTTATATTGTTTGTAATGGTATTCACTATTACTTGATATTTTGAGGAGTCTACCACAAATTTTATATTCTATGGGGTGATTCCCCAGGGCAAATGAGGTGGTTTTGGCATACCTCTAAAAAAATAAATAAAACTATATATTGCAATATTGGGATCAGAATTTGTGATGTGTGAATACATCATTTCCTGTTATAGCATAATACTCTTTTCTTCAAATATTGTTTATTGTTTTATCTTCTAATATAATTTCATAATTGTATTATTATTTATTAAGTCATTTCAATCTATTTTTTTTTTGTGAAATTGTTTCATAATATACTAATTTAAAAACAGCACTACATGCAGTATAGTTACAACTTTTCTTTATTAAACTCTGCACTAACGTTTTCGGTGCTTCCGCACCCTCTTCAGGCACAACACTCCCACAACCGTTACAAAACATGCGATCTAAAACTCCGTTGCCATAGCAACCCCCTTACCTTTCTTAGAACGGGCTTTGTTTACATTACGTTTCCAATCAGCGCTACATTAAATAAACTTCACCAATAACCTCAACCTTTAACCCACAACATCAAACCATATTCATACATAAACAATAACACCTTCCCCACCCTCCAGCATTAATAACTATATACATACATAACCAAATACAAAGCAACTATATACAAATTACAGCAATATACAAAAAATTACTATATACAACCGCACTTAACCCCCTTTTCAACTTTTACAACAACAAAACCATACAAAGTCCCAGAGTCCTTTAAAATCTTCCTAACAAACATCCTTAAGTCCTTTAAAACTCCTTAAAAAACACTTCTCACCCAAAGCCTTCTACACATTACTACTCCTCTTTCTACTCACGACATACCTCCACGCCGGGGCCGGCTCCCACGTCAATCTATCGTTAACCAACACCTCTGTCTCGCTCCTACTCAATATCTCCAACGACTCTGCTATCATCGGCCTGGTATGCTTCAGTATCGGCTTAACCACCTCCGTCTCATCCCATTTTACACTAATATTCTTACTATACGCTTCCACCGCCAGGGACGTGGTAAGCCTAGCCTGCTCAATATCTCTTCTATGTTCCTCTATCCTTCTTGCTATCGTTCTTTTCGTTACCCCACCATACGCAGACTCCCGATTCAACTGCAGATCCCTAATAGGTATTCTGTAGACCCCTTTCTTCTCCATCCTTTCTAGCGGGTCTTTATCGTTTCTCAACCTGCAAAATACTGTCGGATTCCTCTCCGGCGCCACCCGCGCTCCTTTTCTTCTTACCACCCCCTTCACCATTCCTATGTTCCTAAGGTGGAAAGGTACTGACACAAACCTACCACACCCTCGTGTATGCCTCTCCTTCCTCTCACCCGCCTCCTTTATACTCCTCTTTACCTCCATAAGAACTTGCCTGAGGAAGCCCCTCCTATAACCATGCTGCTCCCCTATCTCCCTTATATAAGCCAACTCTCTGCCTAGCCTTTCCTTGGTACCGCAATAGGTCAGCGCCCTTTTAAACAGACTCCTGAACGCTGCCTTTTTATATGCCACTGGGTCGTTTGACCACTCCGATATCAAAACCGGTCTATACGTCGGCTTCCTATATACATCAGTCTCTATTCGTCTTCCCTCCTTCCGAATCTGTATATCCAGGAAATGCACTCTCTTACTACTTTCCTGTTCTTTTTTCATCTTCAGGCCGTACTGGGTCAGAGTGAATTCCTTCGCCATTTCCTCCACCTTCTCTGCACTCCTCCATACTACCAAAACATCATCAATATACCTCACATACATTCTCATAAAAGGCCTAAGCCTACACAGTCTCTGTCCCTCTACAAATAGAGACTGATGTATATAGGAAGCCGACGTATAGGCCGGTTTTGATACAAGAGTGGTCAAACGACCCAGTGGCATATAAAAAGGCATCGTTCAGGAGTCTGTTTAAAAGGGTGCTGACCTATTGCGGTACCAAGGAAAGGCTAGGCAGAGAGTTGGCTTATATAAGGGAGATAGGGGAGCAGCATAGTTATAGGAGGGGCTTCCTCAGGCAAGTTCTTATGGAGGTAAAGAGGAGTATAAAGGAGGCGGGTGAGAGGAAGGAGAGGCATACACGAGGGTGTGGTAGGTTTCTGTCAGTACCTTTCCACCTTAGGAACATAGGAATGGTGAAGGGGGTGGTAAGAAGAAAAGGAGCGCGGGTGGCGCCAGAGAGGAATCCGACAGTATTTTGCAGGTTGAGAAACGATAAAGACCCGCTAGAAAGGATGGAGAAGAAAGGGGTCTACAGAATACCTATTAAGGATCTGCAGTTGAATCGGGAGTCTGCGTATGTGGGGGTAACGAAAAGAACGATAGCAAGAAGGATAGAGGAACATAGAAGAGATATTGAGCAGGCTAGGCTTACCACGTCCCTGGCGGTGGAAGCGTATAGTAAGAATATTAGTGTAAAATGGGATGAGACGGAGGTGGTTAAGCCGATACTGAAGCATACCAGGCCGATGATAGCAGAGTCGTTGGAGATATTGAGTAGGAGCGAGACAGAGGTGTTGGTTAACGATAGATTGACGTGGGAGCCGGCCCCGGCGTGGAGGTATGTCGTGAGTAGAAAGAGGAGTAGTAATGTGTAGAAGGCTTTGGGTGAGAAGTGTTTTTTAAGGAGTTTTAAAGGACTTAAGGATGTTTGTTAGGAAGATTTTAAAGGACTCTGGGACTTTGTATGGTTTTGTTGTTGTAAAAGTTGAAAAGGGGGTTAAGTGCGGTTGTATATAGTAATTTTTTGTATATTGCTGTAATTTGTATATAGTTGCTTTGTATTTGGTTATGTATGTATATAGTTATTAATGCTGGAGGGTGGGGAAGGTGTTATTGTTTATGTATGAATATGGTTTGATGTTGTGGGTTAAAGGTTGAGGTTATTGGTGAAGTTTATTTAATGTAGCGCTGATTGGAAACGTAATGTAAACAATGCCCATTCTAAGAAAAGTAAGGGGGTTGCTATGGCAACGGAGTTTTAGATCGCATGTTTTGTAACGGTTGTGGGAGTGTTGTGCCTGAAGAGGGTGCGGAAGCACCGAAAACGTTAGTGCAGAGTTTAATAAAGAAAAGTTGTAACTATACTGCGTGTAGTATAGTTACAACTTTTCTTACTGTTTTTAAATTAGTATATTCAGATAGGGTTAAGCAGTTGATGTAAATGAGCATTGATTGTTTCATAATATTTTAGTATATATAAAAGAAGATAGTGTGATGTCCCAGGAGACCCACCCTTTTTATTGTAAAAACGGTCGAATTTCGGGATATGAACAATCTAAATTTATTTCAAAATTCATCTAAAATTAACTAATTAATTTGCCATATTTGGCAATATTTTATGAAGGGAAATAGAGTCAGAAAAGTTAATATAAACAACGGATGTTGTATCAAGAGAAAGATCTTTCCTTTCGGCTGTGTTCCTGCTTTGGAATTAATCATTGTATTAATCATCTCCGATTACAAACATATAAAAGGAGTAACATTTATTTGGAAGTTGTTCCCTGTTCCTGGTTCCCAATTCCTGGGAGGGTTCCTGGTTGGGATCCAATCAGTCCTCGTCTGAAATGAAATAGTTCCCGGTAGCCGCTCCCAGCAGATGGACACCCGACAGCGTCAGGTTCCTTTTGCGTCTTCCCTGTCCGGGTGACCGATGTCAATGTAGTCAAGATGAAGATAGAGTGAAATAGAATATAGAAGACTATAGAACATTAGAGTAAAACATTCTAGTTGCAGAGAATATAGATATAGCACATAGAAGACAGAAGCCAGTCAACAGGGTATAAAGTAATCAGTTAATTATGTTACCAGAAGATATATATATATATATAGAGGAAATATTATAAGTATCAACAAATAATCCAAGAAAGAAGAATATAGAGGAATCCAGCATACAGAGAGAATACGTACAGTTCCCGCTAATCGGGCAGACATGAGTACAGAGATAGCGCAATAACTGTAATAAAGGATATTTATAGCCTACCTAAGTGCTAGAATAAGGTAAAAAAACAATAAGATATTAATATTGGTTTTTAAGATACTAATGATGAAATAACTTTGCATAATTTATTAATGCATAATATGTTGTACTGAAGACGGCTTAATAAAGCTGAAAGATCTTTAAGTTTAATAAAATATATTTTCCACTTTTGAAATGAACTGAATTATTTACATTGAAATAACTTTGAATATCACATTAGTATAATATATAACATTTTGAATTTTAACCTTATATAATTTTCAAAGTAACTTATAAAATTGAAAAAAATGTACTAAGTATTAGAAAAACTTTTATGATAGTTTCTTTTGCAGTTTATGTCATCTGAAACTATAAAAGTCAAAAATATTATATATTAAATTATGTGATTTTTGCTACACACAGAGTTTATTTTGTTTTATTAGTCAATATTTTATTAAAAAAAAAATTTTAAATTGGCTTGTAGGTATTTATCATGTTTAATAGAATATAAATAAAAACATTTACTGTTCTTATTTATATTCTTTTATATCTGCTTTAACAATTTAGACACTCATATTTCCATGTTTAATATAAAATTTTATTTAGCTTAATATTGAAAGAGATAAGCATAAATCAAGTACAAATGAAATGAATAAGAGTATAAATGTGTTTATAAAATCCAAATATAAATATGAGATTAAACTTAAATTTATCAAACTGTAAAAGAAAATAGAAAATAAAATAATTAAATTTCTAAATTTAATTGATGTATTTAAAATACAGGTAGTTCTAGGTTTAAGAGTTTCCAGAATTAACAAATTTTTTTTCAAATATGAAATATCAAAACAACTGAAAATACCTAAATTAACTGGAAATAGATAAATTCTAAACATTCATAAAAAGGCATTTAGGCCTCACACCCACATGCAATTATCAGTCAGTTAACTATTTAATTACAGGAATGAGAACAAATGATTTCTATGACACTGCACCCACTAGCAACTCTTTTATTGGCGGAATAAACAATAGGAGTCTTCTGTTCTCACTCCTGCAATTAAACAGTTGACTAACTGACAACTGCATGTGGGTGTGAGGCCTTAAACTCCCATACATAGCTATACATTAAAATATAATTGATTTTGTAACAGAAACTTCTTCATCTGCTTGGCTCAAAATGTGACAGAGAAGCCAAAATAGCACATTTTCTGGTTTTATCGGCATATTATGTAAATAGCATCTATTCCCAGATTGTGCACAACACTGTAGTTCATCTGCATTAAATTTCACCTGCTTTTCTGTCAATAATAATAAAGAATAAAAATTTTCTAACATCAACTGGATATAAATAATTTCTTTAAAATAATATAATCTTTATATTAATAATTTGCTTTTTCAATTATTTAGATAAACTAACCATTATTTAATCATACAGTATAATATTGGTCTATTGATTTTTGTTTAATTTTATAATGGTCAAATTTCCATGTCGTGAATGAAACTCTTGGTTTTAACATTATGTTTATGGGAAACTGAATTTTGGTTTACGAATTCTTATTTAACAAGCTTGCTCCAGAAATACGAGCGGGATTCAAATGAAAACCTTAAAAGTGCCATAGAATTGTGAAAAGTTGTACGATTTTTTCGATAGGTGACAGTAGTGGTCCTTAAGGTTCACAAAGTGATCGGCAGGTGGCAGAGTGATGCTGCAACGCCGGAAAAGGCAGCAGCATCCACAACAAGATGGCTGCTCTGCTATCCACATGCACCGCACTAGAACAGTGATCTGTAATGCGTTTTTTGAGTAGTGAAGGTGTGAAACCAATAGAAATTCATCGCAGAATGACAGCGCAGTATGGTGATTCGTGTGTATCACTGCAGCAAGTGTACGAGTGGTGCAGAAAGTTCAAAAGCAGCCTAACTTCTGTGGAGGATGCCCCACGACCAGGGCAGGCTCACTGCGTAGTGACGGACAAGAACATTGCGTTAGTGGAAAAGCTTGTGAAGGACAACAGGCATATAACTGTACAGGAAATAGCCTCAATGTCAGAGATTAGTGTTGGTTCACAACTGGCTAAGACACGACCAAAACATTTCTTTCAACATGGTATCTATGCACTTCCAAAGTGTTGGAAAACTTGTATTGAACGTCAGGGAGACTATGTAGAAAAATGATATGCATAAGTTGTTTTTAATTGTTACAATAAAAAAATTATTGCACTTTTAAGGTTTTCATTTGAATCCCCTTTGTAAATTTGCTCATAAAGGTGAGAAATACCTGTATACATAATATTTTATATAAGTTATTCATATAGCTGTCTACTTTATCATTTAATCTATTAAATATTTTTTATGTATAAGATAAAAAATTCAAAACAAACCAATAATTTTCTAATTATCTACAGTATTATAAATTATAAAAAATATGGAAAATTAATTATCCTTATGAACAAATTATAAAAGCTACCAATGAATGAATATGACTTACCAACTAAAAACAAATAGAATGCAAAGTCATAATTAAAAAAAAAAAACTACATAAAAATTATTTTGCATCATATTGCTATTTTTATCCAGCATTAATGTTTAGTGAAATAAATGGCAAGACTTATCACTTCTCTCTTTCATCTAATAAATGTTCGATATATGCCTCATTTGGACAGAGTTCGAAATCATTCATTGTAATCCAAATGCTGGCAAGAGGCATCTAAAGAGTTTTTCCTTTCCTCTAATATTCTATCACATTTCCCTTTTAAATTCTTACTTTTCTATATTCTATATTCTTCTAACTTATCCTTCATTCTTATAAATCTGAGTAAAGGGACAATCTCTTTCAAAAGACTTTTTGTATGTAGCAGGTGCATTAGAATTGAATTATATTTAACATTATATTTTTCAATGATGACATCATAATATCATATTTTCAGTTTAAAATTCCAAATGGTGAAGAATACATTTGATGAACTTTTGTTTAATATACAATATTAAAGAATGTTTTATTCTATATAAAAAAGGTTAAAATAGTTGAAGTTTAAAAACTTTTGCAAAAGTAACCAAATATAATTCTCTAACTTAATACCATTTTATATAATATTTGTTTTTGTCCAACAATTTTTTTTCTAGAAACTTAATGTGATACCTGATGGAAATCTTCTCAAATTCACTTTATTTTTCTCATTGATGATTTATAACAGTAGGGAAAAATTAGAAGATATAGAATATTAAATTTAGTAAATTTTTATAACAATTATACAAGAACCATTTCTTAACTCAGTGGCATAGTGAGGGAGCAAGGGGGGTCTATCATGCCCCAGGCACCACTCGCAGAGGGGTGCCAAATTCTTATTATGAGTATATTCTATATATGTTTTTCGGGGGGCGCCACAAAGGTATCGTGCCCCGGGCGCCAGTTATGCTCGCTACGCCACTGTCTTAACTCTCTAAATTTATGTTAAAATAGACTCATTATAAGATTTCATATTTTTCTTGCACAATATAATTTGTAATTGTAAATTTAATAACATAAAAAGCACATTCTTTTTTATATAGTCAAATTCCAAAAGAAATAGAGCTACAAGATATTAGATTCTAAATAAAATGCATTTTAATGTTAACTTTTTTACAAGGAAAGTATATATGATTATCACATATAAATTATGCATTCATTAAGAAGTTACTATTTATAAATGTATGAATTAGGTAAGTATAATGTATATTATAAAACTATAATATATAATATAATTTTAAACATTATATAAATTACTGTTTTCATTATTTAATGAAACAGAACATTAAATTAGTCTTATCACCATTTTAGATAAAAAATTAACCTAATAAATTTAATGTTTATTTTAATTAAAAAAAACTGACTTTTATAAGTGAACAGAGATTTTTAAAAAAAGAAAAAGAACAATGTAAATAATTCAGCTCAATTATTAAAAGTGGAAAATATTATATGGCTTAATAAAGCAGAAAGATCTTCAAGTTTAATAAATTTATTTCCCACTTTTAATAATTGAGCTGAATTATTTACATTGAATAAGAAGTGGGAAGAAATTATGCATTAATAAGAAAAAGAACATTTCTACATTCATCATAATTTATCTAATTCATTTATGCATGGCTATAATCTAGCCCATGTAGTAGGAATGAACATAATTTTGTCTATGTTTCTTAACATATGAAGCCATATTTCTTTTTTTTATATTAAAATAATCTATATCAATAATAAACTTGCATTTGTTGATGTGCCAATGAAATTTTTAAATAATTATATTTAAAATGATCTGCTTGTTTGTTATATCTAGTTTTTTATTTTTTAATCAATAGCACCTATTCCAATTTTTCAGGATTTGAAATTATATCACCAAAGAGTTGTTCAGAAAGTACATCAGGGTTTTGTAGATACGATATTGAAGTATGATAAAAATATTTCATTAATTTCGATTGAGAACTTTTAAAATATTTCTCAGTGAAAACTACCATCAAAATCAGATTATTTAACAATACTAAAAGTTTAAGAATAAAAAATGAACTTTTAAATAAGAATTAAAATTCTTTGATTGTTTTATAGTTTGAGTGCATAAATTAAGTATTTTGCATATAACTGGCTAATAAAAATCAGTATTTGTATATTTATTGACAAAATGCAATTTTCATTTGTTTGAAATCTTTATACAAATTTGTTCTATATCTAAAACACTTAAACATGATGTTATTAAAAATATAAAAGTTCTCAAATTTAAGGAATTTTTACTATTACATTTATATGAACTATTTATATAAAATGCTTAGGATCTCAGGTTTTCCAGATAAGAGATTTTTTTCTAAATTTGGGACACCATGCCCAAGATCTATTAAAACATTAAAAATTACAAAAAATAAATAATAATTGCCCCCACTTTCAAAACTAAGGTTTTTGAATTATTTAATATCAATTAATTTAAGAAACAATAGAACTTAAATTTCTTTAACTGAAACATGATGACAAATACATATTAAGTCAAGAATTTCAAATTTTATTCTGTACATACAAATTTTCTTTCTATTTATTCAAAAAATTTATTTAAATTGTTTTTGTATTTAATAATGCTGATAGATTTATCTATTAAAACAATTTATCAATAATTTATCTATAACGGCCATTTACAATTAAATAACCTTTTGGTATTCAATACAGAATGAACATTTTATAAGACATTACACTAGACTTTTTTAATCAAAATAATGCATTATTCTATTAAAATTTTTAATAGATAATAAATTTTATAAAATTATTACATTGAAAGAGTAACAAAATAATTGTTGTTCTGAGTTCAGTATAGTTTAGAAATTTTTTTTCTAAAAATGTTCTTTCATATATTGAATAGTTTGCTGGATTCAACTTTATGACTATGTTCAACCTGTTATGAGGTCAACCAAAATATTGAAAGATGCAGCTCAATGGGCCAAATTGAATTCCTCTGAAAACTGTAGGAGTAGGAGCTATATCCTTGAAGGTAACAGATTTTTGACTGTTAAGTACAAATTTTTTTGTAAAATTGAAAGCCTTATAAATTTGAAATAAATAAATTCTTCATTGAAAATCTCAGTCACTGTGATTAGGCTAGAAGCATACTTGTCAGGATATAAATAAACAATTATTTGGTATGCAAAAAATTTCTTCACCAATAGTAAAAAATCAGTTAAATGCCATTTATCTATCCAGTCAATCAATTGTGACTGGTGCAGCATTATACAATAACTATAACAACATATGTATAAATTCTAATAATCAATTTAATAATGCAAAACATATACAGTATAATAATTTATATTTTTAAATTTTCAGAAAAGTGCAAATTTTTTATTTATTATTTTAGCCAATGTCCATAAGTACATTAAGAGATTAAAATCACTTCACCTTGTCAAATAAATATTTTTTTAATATATTATTTCTGTTGAGGAAAATTCAAAAATACGAATCAAGAATATTGTAAAATAATCAATAAAGAGATTAAAAATAGATTTAATGCCAACATTACAGCCACAAAAATAACTGAAGTATGTTCTAAATAAAAATGTAGAATCCTTATTCATGTTATTGCAATGGAATGGAAAGATTATGCATTGAAAGTATTGTCTGTATATTACTGTTTACAGTTTTAATTAATTCTTTTGGGTAATCAAAATATAATAATAGAAGACTATACTCAAGCATCAGCAAGATCATAAATACTTGATTATAGCATTTAACTGATTTTTATTATTGGGAAAGAAATTTTTGCATACCAAATAATTGTTTGTTTATATCCTGACAAGTATGCTTCTAGCCTAACACAATGACTGAAGTTTTCAATGAAGAATTTTTTTTATTTCAAATTTGTGAGGCTTTCAATTTTACAAATAAAATTTATAATTAACAGTCAAAAACTTAAAATAACTTGCTTATCAAATTTTTAGGCTGATTGGACTGTTTTTCATGTGAGGATGCAGCATTTGCATTGTTGTTCTCTATTTTCAACCACATCTCTGCATACTTTTCAGTATCAAAATTTTGCAATGTTGGCCCATTAATGCTTAGGAACATTACTGTATTTAAAGTGCCAGTCTTGAGTTTACATTGTAAGTCTGACATTTGCAAATTTGTTGTAGAAAAACCTTTTTCACACTCACTAGACAATATCGCAATTGTATTCAATCAGTTTCAAGTATATTCATATTCAAGTTTAGAATAGGAGAACTTTTTTGAGAAATGACTAAGATCATTTAGAGAGAGAGGTAAAAATTTAAGAAGCAGGGAAATTCCTTCCTGTTCCCCCATAATTTAAACACTGCTTGGTACACTTTAAGATCCAAAACAATTTATTAAATCTTGTACAATATATTGTTACAATATATACAGTGGCAGACTTTGCCTTAAGGAGGCCCAAGGCATGAAAGATTTTTGGGGTCTTATTAAAATAATTTTTTTTAGACAATCAATTCTTTTATTTTTATAAAAATGCATACAAGTATGTAACAAATTGAACAAATGATAATTTTTTTATAATAATTTAAACATTGTTAATAAAAGCTTTAATCACAATAGCTCCACAAACTACTTATAATATTATACAAAAAATTTTTTTTATTTATGAAAGTACTTTTCTACTTTTAAATGCAACATATTCATCAATAATGTTTTCAAAATTCAGAATTCAAATCATTTTCTATAAGCATTATTGATAAATGTTGCAAATGATTTTGCCCAAGACTATTTCTTAAATAATATTTTATTCATTTAAGTGCAGAGAATGACCTTTCTCCACTTGCATTACATATTGGTAAAGCTAAAAAAATTTTTTTAATTGATTCAACATGAGGAAAAGTTGATTGTAAACTATCAATTATTATTTTATACATTTTAAAGGGACATCTGATATTTTCTTCCTTAATATATTTTAAAAAATGAAAAACTTCATCATTAAAATAATGTGCATCAATATCATTTTTATACTGATTTGACAAATTTAAAATATATTTATTTACTTTGTCACTACACATGTCAGATTCAAAAAATAAGTGAAAATTATTTAATACATTTTTGTAAATAGTTGTTCTTTTAGAAATTTCTGCTTCTATTTTATCAAAATTATGAGTTTCTACCACAGTGCCGGATCTAGGGTAAAGTGAGCGAGGTAGTCACCTAGGCAAAAATAATGAGAGGACAGGAAAATGTAGTTAAACTTCATATACAAGCTTATTATTTAATTTGACAACAGCACCAGATTTAGATATTTCATTACCTGAAGCAACATTAGAAAATGACATCCTCTCCTCTTTCACTCCACACATTAATATATAAACATATGTAAGGGTGCATATCCATCTGAAAGAGAAACTGTCACGAGAGATTCTCGAGAAGGAATTTTGCAAATGGACACACCCCTGAGAGTAACTCTCAGGGGGTGTATGTACCTTAGAGGACATGCACCCTAAAGCTGGCTGCAAACTAGTCGATTTCACCGCGCATTCATGCTTGGGAACGACAGTTAGAAAAATTTTGGTCACCGTTGTGTCGCTGTCGCGTCCCTTGGAAATCGTGCTACGTTGTCTTATGGGGGCGTGGCCAGCGACAAAAGCCGTATCCAGCAAGTTGAATATTTCGGGCGACAGACATGCACAGTTCAGAACAAGTGTGCACGGGAAAATCGAAGTAATGGACACCATGGATATTTCAATGCTTGATGATTCAAAGGAATTAACAAGTAGAGATCGATGGAATGTCGAGCATGAATCCCTCTTAATTGATTTCCATAGAGGTTAGTTTCAATATATAAATTAAAAAGTTATATATATATATATATATAATGTCTATTAAGATAATTAAAGCCAATTATAACCTTTAGGAAATTGCGTGCTTTAATAATCCATTTCGTTACTTCTTTGTAAACATGTCGTCGACAAGCGACATAGTATAAATTCTTTCGCAACAAGTTAGCAACCAGTCGAGTATGTTTTTGTGTCATGTTGCCGTCGAACTGGTCGACTAGTTTGCGGCCGGCCTAATACTTTGGAATTGGGAATGTAATGACATCAGATACATAGTCCCTGAGAAACATACAAAAAACGAGAGTTGAGTTGGGAAACAGTAAATCTAGACTGGGATTATATACAGCTTTTAATGAAAATAAAGTGGTTTCTATGTTAAAAACAATAATAACTTAAATAAGCAAATTTGTGATTATGATATCCTGATTGCAATTTTTCAATCTGAGTAAACATGAGAGAAACACAAATATTTTGTTTAGACAGACTAATTCAATCATGTAAATAACAACAATTTAATCTTTATTGGTTTCTCTCTTCCTTGAGTATTATCGGTTAAAAAAATACACTATTATATCTTTGTAGACCAACTCTTCAGCACAAAATATTATCAAGATAAATATAATTAAGCTTATGTGTGAAATTGTAACTGCATTTTCATGCCCTCTCATAATTTTTGCCCTAGATGATTGACTTGTCAGCCTCATTCTAGATTCAGTGCTGCTTGACAATATTTTGTGCTGTAGAGTCAGTCTACAAAGACATAATGGTGTATTTTCTAACAGATGTTTCTCTCTCCCTTGATAAAGTATTAAGTGTGTATTAAATTGTTATAATTTACATGAATGAATGACAGTCTGCCTAAATAAAATAAATATTTTGTTTCCCTCATATTTTCTCACATTAGCATATCGCAATCAGGATATCGTAATCACAAATATGCTTTATTATTATTGTTTTTAACATAGATACTACTTGCTCAAGAAAAATTATCTAACATGGCAGTTTTATCAATTAAACAGAAAATTAACTTGACTAGTTATCCCAAAACAATTATTAACGATTTTACTATGTTAAAATTGAGAAAAATTAAACTATAGTTCATATTTATTTTATTAAATAGAATTCATTTTTATTATATTTATTATAAATGCATTTTTTTTTGTAGTATTTGTTAATTATTTGTTGAAAAAAAAAAAGGCAAATAATGTCTTTTATATGTTTCTCAGTGATTATATACCTGATGTTATCTTATACTTTAGAACCAGGAATGTATTATGTTTATGTATTAATGTGCCTGAATGAAGAGAGAGAGAGGGTGTCACTTTCTGATGTTGTCCTTGTGTTGCCTATAACTGGATGGATTGCACTAATGGCCAGTTGCCAGCAAAAATGAAACTAGCCACTGAAGTGGTGAGATCATGTAATATAATATTCGATATTGGGTATTACACTCTTTTTATTAATTATCAGGATCTGGTCATCACTCTTATTAACAATAAATGGTACACGTCTGGCCACCAAAACAAAGTAAATTTGCTATATTGTTGATTTTATATTCGTGTCTACCACCTTGGTGGGGGAGGAAAACCAATGTAGCAGACAGCTTCATTTTTCTAATATTGAGCAGTCCATCCAGTATGTAGATCTGGCACTGTTCTATACCCTCACTAAATATTACTCTGATATGTGATACATCATTATTATATTGTGTTTATTTGATTCAAAGATTCTTCGAATTTTGTTACATTGTTTACATAAGTATGAGTTGCATTCACTGTATTCATAGTCTGTTATAAAACTATCGGGTTAATTGTATGCTTATAATTTTATTTAATTTTTTAATAAGATTTTTAACATGTATTACTATCATAAAATAAGGGCCTTCTGGGTTGCGAATCCCAAGGCAGCTACTTCCACTGCCTATGCAAAAGTCTGCCTCTGAACATGTAAATAATATAATTCCGTCTCTACAATTAAATCTGTTGTTGAGAAATTCCAAAAAGATGGGAATGCCAATCCAGGTTTGATACTCGTTCATCACCCAAGTCGAGCTTTACCAAAGGAAGTAAAACTTGCGATTTGCATGTCAGTAATTGAAAAACCCAGAATTTCATGTGCTTCAATCGTGCCGCAGGGCATGTCATCGTTTCCAGTCGAGGATCGAGGCAGTAATTGAGGCAGAAGGGAATTTAGGTGGCGCACCCTGTATATATCGAAAGGCAGATGTTATCTGCATTCATTCAGTTCGACATCTCGACAGAGGTTATAGCAGAAATCATCAATTACTACATCCATTAGAAGGAAAAGACTCTATTTCCCAGATATACCGATATGTGCAATATTTAGTTCTCTTTCGATCCTTTTGGCTGTCTAAATCGTTCACGTCTCTTTCTGATAGATAATTTCGACTTGTAATATTGTTATATCTTTGTTAACTAATTACTATTTTATCGTTAAATAAACTTGCTTTGTTATGTTAATTAGGAATTGCTCATTCTTCTGAACCTGGAGCTCCGTGCCACTTAACCACGTGACCTTTATTTGGCCTATTCCGTCCACCGCTTGGACGGTCGTGTTGGAGAAATATGTAAAACATCTCCTGGTGTCAGGAATTCAACAGACCCATTGCGGAATTCTTACAATAGTTGTGTGTTGGAATATCTTAATCATTATTTAAAACTTAATAAATGGCTTAAATAAAAATCTAAAATCAGATAAACAATATATTGAAGTATCTGAGAATGAAGAAATTTATCAAAAGTTTTCCTTTTTAAATACGATGAAAAATTTAATTGTTTATTTATACATACTACAAAGTGATGCAAAAATGATAATTGCAATGCCATGAAATGATAAGATAGTTTTAGAAATGATTAATTATCAAAACAAACATTTTGATTGTACAAATGACAAAGTATAAAACTTTCAAATGCTGAAATTTTTTCTCAGCTGCTTTTAATATTGGATTGTCTGAAAAGTCATGATGCATTTTTGTAACAGATGGAGATTGTTCATTTTTGGAAGTACAGTAAAACCTATCAAGTTGGACATCTCTCTATATTGAATGACTTTTCCTGGAACCGGATAAAAGTCTATATTTTATTGTATGTCCAAACTTCTACATCCGGATTCCTGGAACCTGACAAAACCCTATATTTTACTATATGTCCAAACCTCTATATCCTGGATATCTATCTTGTATCTTGAACAACTGTTTATAATAAGATGGACACTTTTTGCTATCTTGAACAACTGTTTGTAATAAGATGGACACTTTTTGGTTATTGGTGGAAATAAAATCTTAAATTTTATTTAGTTGATCAACCAAAAGAATTTGCGAAAGAGAAACTTATAACATTGATTAGTCATGCCTCGAGATGGTTGCTGAGGACTTATAAATCCATGATTTACTTATTACTGTAAATACAAATTGCATTGAAAAAAATCAAACCGAAACAATCAAATTATAGCCAGAATATTTTATTGCAATAAAAATTAAAAATATTTGGGCTATAATTGGTTAGTTTTGATTTGGTGTATATTTTATTTTTTCCTTTGAGAATTGTTTGCTGTTTCTGCTGTTGCTGTGATTAAGCTTTCCTTAGAGATGTTAAAAGAAAATTAAACTTACATTAGACCAAAAGAAACGAAAAAAAAGCAGTAAGAGAAAATTAAACTGACATTAGACCAAAAGAAGCGAGCTGTTGATCATTTACTATTCTGGATGCAGTGAGATGATTTATGTTGCGTGACAAAAAGTTTCACAATTAACTATTCAGAAATGTTTTAAAAAAGCTGGGTTCCTTATAGATTTCACTGAAGAAGGATTGAAATTTTTGTGTTTAGTATGTTTAGAAAAAATTTTGATTTTATGAATCTCTCTATGTTGGACACCTCTCTAAGTTGAACATATTTTGAAGGAACCAAATGTGTCTAACATAGTGAAGTTTCATTGTACTAGTGTTATTCACATCTATGTTATTGTTATGTCATTTAACAGCTGATAGTTTTAGCTTCATTTAAAAAAAAATTGATCCATTTTTTTTTTACAAATTTTACAACAAGCTGAAGATGGAAGGCCAAACTTTGTATTTTTGCCATATTTTATTGTTTTATTTCTGTAAAGGGTAAAACATATGTCAAGCCTGTGAAAAGTTGCATAAAGTTTATGGTGACAACAGCGTTGCGGAGTCGGGAGTCAGGTAGTCGGAGGTTTTTGGGTGGAGTCGGATTTTTAAACTGCCCGGAGTTGGGAGTCGGAGTCGGACTGTCGGGAGTCGGAGTCGGAAAAAACAACTGACTCCCGACTTAGCTCTAGCTCTAGGTAAGTCCCTACTTACCTAGAGCTAGAGCTATATACTCATATCATTTCTAACTATTTAAGGAATGATAGTAAGTAAAGAATAATATCAGTTATCTAAATTTATGAAAAGGCCCCTATAGTGTTTTTAGTTAATTTATGAGTCTCAACTAGTGTTATTAGTTAATTTATGAGTCTCAACTCTAAGTGATAAATTTTTATCTTTTGGAGCCATATTTAGGGTATTTTATGGAAAGTGTTGCGATCTAAGCCAAACTGAAACTAGGCATAGGATTCTGATTAATGATTAAAATATAGTCCTATAGTCTAATTAGGGCCTAGTGGCTAGCACTCTTACACATCAAGATAAGAAATAAAAACAGACAATGCAAGAGGGTTATAGAAAGTATATTAAGGTATCTGCCAATGTAACATATTAATTTAGTTTGAAAAGAGTTCATTTTAATTTTTTAAGTGCAGTGTATCGGCTCATTTCAGTCAATGATGTGGTTTTCCTTTTTCAAGGTAGTACGTCGGCGCTAATCTTTTCTCTACAATAGGCCTAGCCGCCACCGGTGTTTTATGTACTTTTAAGTATGCAAATAGTCTCGAACAAGCTGGTGCTTCTTGTTTCACAACCTTCCATATTTGCGGGAAACTACGATTTCTAAGGATTCCTTCCACCTTCATCTGCAATTTAAACGTCGGGTCTTTGTCCAGCTCCACCGCTCCCGTCTTACTTAAATATTCCTGCAGGAAATTCTCATATCTCTCCCTCTCCAATAACACCATTTTCCTCTTCTTGTCCTCCCTAGTCAGTGTTGGATGAGGGAAAATAATTACACACTTTCCTGTTGGAGAATGTGCCCAAGGAACAGTGTGATGCGGGACTGCTCAGGGAGATCGCCCACCTGATTTGTCATAATTCATATTTCAGGTTTATGGGAAGGATCTTTAGGCAGGTGCTGGGAGTACCGATTGGTAGCCCGATAGCAGGCACGCTGGCGGAAATAGTGCTAAGGAAGGTAGAGGGACAGAGACTGTGTAGGCTTAAACCTTTTATGAGAATGTATGTGAGGTATATTGATGATGTTTTGGTAGTATGGAGGAGTGCAGAGAAGGTGGAGGAAATGGCGAAGGAATTCACTCTGACCCAGTATGGCCTGAAGATAAAAAAAGAGCAGGAAAGTAGTAAGAGTGCATTTCCTGGATATACAGATTCGGAAGGAGGGAAGGCGTGTAGAGACTGATGTATATAGGAAGCCGACGTATAGACCGGTTTTGATAACGGAGTGGTCAAACGACCCAGTGGCATATAAAAAGGCAGCGTTCAGGAATCTGTTTAAAAGGGCGCTGACCTATTGCAGTACCAAGGAAAGGCTAGACAGAGAGTTGGCTTATATAAGGGAGATAGGGGAGCAGCATGGTTATAGGAGGGGCTTCCTCAGGCAAGTTCTTATGGAGGTAAAGAGGAGTATAAAGGAGGCGGGTGAGAGGAAGGAGAGGCGTACACGAGGGTGTGGTAGGTTTGTGTCAGTACCTTTCCATCTTAGGAACATAGGAATGGTGAAGGGGGTGGTAAGAAAAAAAGGAGTGCGGGTGGCGCCGGAGAGAAATCCGACAATATTTTGCTGGTTGAGAAACGATAAAGACCCGCTAGAAAGGATGGAGAAGAAAGGGGTCTACTGAATACCTATTAGGGATCTGAAGTTGAATCGGGAGTCTGCGTATGTGGGGTAACGAAGAGAACGATATCAAGAAGGATAGAGGAACATAGAAGAGATATTGACAGGCTAGGCTTACCACATCCCTGGCGGTGGAAGCGTATAGTAAGAATATTAGTGTAAAATGGGATCAGACAGAGGTGGTTAAGCCGATACTGAAGCATACCAGGCCGATGATAGCAGAGTCGTTGGAGATATTGAGTAGGAGCGAGACAGAGGTGTTGATTAACGATAGATTGACGTGGGAGCCGGCCCCGGCGTGATTAAAATTGTGCTGAATTTATTTACTCGTAATAAGAAGTGGGATGAAATTATACAATATTATTATTGTTTTTTATTTTTCTCTTTACAATATTTTCAAAATTCTTTTTTATCTTTTATTTTTGTATATATAATTATAATCATTATTTATATTTCATTTTTGTTGAATAATTATTAATGTTTAGGATAACATTTTATATTATTCAGATAATTTTATGTTAAATCTTAGAAATTATCATATATGATGGGTGATACAATAATAAGACAACCATTCAATAGTTATCAAAATTATTGCAAGTGCTAAATTTCATATCTTATTTATTATGTATAAGAGGTATTTAAGTAATTTTTTAGAAATTGAATGGGAATTTTTGAATTACAGGAAATAATATAAAAATAAAGATGTTCCCTATACTTAATAAATTCTAAAAACAGTTAATTTTCAAACTATTCAACTTAACTTAATTTTCAAAAACTATTCAAATGTGAAATATGATAAATATTATACAATATTGAAAAATGAATAGGAAGATGTTATTTATTTTTCTATACTCTAAATGTAAAAATATTACACAAACTTAGTGATTTCATAGATTGAAAGATATTAGAATGAAAAATTTCAATTGAATTTACTATTTAATGATGTAAAAGTTTTGCAGTTTATAATAATTATTATTATTTTCTAAAACATGATTTTAATTTTAATTACCAGTAACTTGTTAAATATATTAATCACTCTCACGTGATTTTTTTTTTCATTATTTGATTTTATATCTTTTTGAAATCTAAAAATGATGCATTTGATACTAAAAATTTATTTTCAAATGTGTAATTACACCAGAATTAAATCACTGAAAATTTACACTAAAAATTTATATATTATATAAATTTCATTCAAATTTTGATAATATTTAAGATTATTTTGTTAGCTATAAACACTCTTATTTCATTAATATTGATTCCACATTAACTGCATTTTCATAACTTTTCTTCTTTAGTTGTTGTTATAACATATGTAAGTTTTGTGTGTATCAGATATGAGTTATTATGTTAATAGGTGATAGACAGACAAATCTAATTCATTCTATTTCATTTGGAATGAAAAGTATCAAAAATATAGTCTCTCTTGTAGTTGAAATCTTATGAGCAAGTTCAGTTTGTATTTTTTAATCAAAATATTTGTAACTTGAAATTTCTTATAAGTAGCTTAAATATTAAACACACTTTATACTATATTTTTTGCTATTGATTGGATTAATTAATATTAATTAATCCAATCAATAGCATAATTAATATTGCATTTGTCTCCTAGTTATGTGATTTATTCATTCTCTGAAAATTTTTATTTAAATTGAAAACTGAATTCCATTAATGTCTAAATTGAATATTATTGTAATATATACATTCATGAATAAAATTAATGAGATTACTGTGAGCACTGATATAAAAATTTAAGGCATTGAGTTATATATTTTTGCAAAAAAAATAATTGAATGAATATTTTATTCATATTCTATAGAAATTATGCGTTGCATCTCTGAAATCACAAAACTCAAAACTATATAAATTGGAGCCTATTATATTTTTATATTCAAGTTTTTAAAGCAAATGGCAAATTATATTTTGCAATATGCCATGATTGCTTTAAATGATGCTGAATAATTCTAATAATTAAGCTAAATTTTAGATTTTTGCAAATATAACCCACTCACTGATGGACACATTCATTCAAACAAAAGTCTTATTGCTGCATAAAAATATTAAGGATATTTTCATATGATTGTAATACATTTTGAAATAAGACAGTAAAAATATACTTAGAGTTCATTCTATATTTAATGTGTGAATTCATATTAAGGTGCATGAATTAGTTTTATTCAATAACAAAATAGTTAACTAAGAAGAAATGCAGCTGAATGCAGGAAACATTAAATCTCAAAAAAGAAAGAAATTACACTAAAAATGCTATAAAAGTGCTTTTGGCTTTATTAGCCCACTTCAGTCACAGAAAAATTCAAACACTTACATAGAACATTATTCTTTATTCTAAAGAACAATCACATAGAAACTGGATTAAACAATTGGGATACACCCAATTGTTTATTCCGGTTTCTATGCGATTCATAATTCTCAATCATAGATATACCTATTAATTCTAAGTTGTCTTTTAGAAGGTAATTTTCTTTCCATAAATTATAACATATATAACTGCTAAGTAAAATTTTCCAATTAAAATTTATACTTAAATCATGTTCTGTTTTTTATTTATTTCATTCCATTATTGAACAATATAGTAATGATTACATTACAAAAAATTACCAAATAGTATCAAGTCGGATGTTGAAGATTTTTTTTCTTTCTATATTGTATTTTCTTCCATAACATATTTCGGCAAGTTCTTAATAAATCTTTCAAATTCAAACTTAAACACACTGCTTATCTTCTGTTAAATACGGTAATAGAAATCAAAAGCACTAACAGCAGTTAACTGTTTAATGATTACATTACAAAAAATTACCAAATAGTATCAAGTCGGATGTTGAAGATTTTTTTTCTTTCTATATTGTATTTTCTGTAATGATTACATTACAAAAAATTACCAAATAGTATCAAGTCGGATGTTGAAGATTTTTTTCTTTCTATGTTGTATTTTCTTCCATAACATATTTCGGCAAAGTGTGTTTAAGTTTGAATTTGAAAGATTTATCAAGTGACTGTGGAGCCGACAGTATAGAACTGCTGTTAGTGCTTTTGATTTCTATTACCGTTCTTAATAAAATTTTAACACAATGCTCTACACAAGAAGTGGTCAATGCAGAACTTGATTGGATCACAGAACACGCACAGAAACACAGTTACCGAATAAGCATTATTACAGAAATTAGAATACAAACATAGAAGAAAAAATCTTCAACATCCAGTTCTAAGGAAAATAAGACAATGATAAGTTTGGACATCAATGCTGTCACCATGAGGTTTAGGAAGAAATTAGAATGGGAAACAGGCTATAAACTATCATTTAGCAGAAGGAATAATCTTTTTAACATAATCAGAAATAATAAGGATAAACTAGATTAAGATAAAGGTTTACCAGAGGTCTACCAAATTCTGTTTCATGACGTAGATACAGAGCAGGATCATGTTTATATAGGATACAATAGTGAGATCAATTATACAAAGAATTTCGGAGCACAAATTTGACATAGACAACGGTTTAAACACCACTGTGCTAGCACAATGAGTGAATCTAACAGATTTGGTAATAAAATGGGTTGATACTAACCTAATATTCCCTGAGCCTAACCCAATTAAAGGGAAATTTGCAGAAACTTTTATTATTTATGAAAAAAGAGGACAGCTTGTAAAATCAGTGAACAAAGTAGATCCTAAGGAGATTAACCTCGCATGGAGAAGCTACCTGAGTTAAACACTTTAGTTTTTTTTTATATTTAGATCTTTAATTTTACATATTCTAATAATATGAAAAATTTTTTTGTTATATGAACTAAATAGATTAGCCATTTTTTCTAAGTTTTGATGTGTGTTTATATCACATTGAGTCAATTGATATAAACACAATTGGAACAAAATGCAAGGAGACAGTTGTTTATCCTATGTGTTTATATGTTGTTCTAATATTTATGTAAATTTGTAAATATTAAAAACCCTATATACAATCTTAAATTTTCATGCACATGCATCCAATTGTTTGTTCCTGTTTCTATGCAATTGTTCTTTAGAACAAAGAATAATGTTCTATGTAAGTGTTTGAATTTTTCTGTGACTGAAGTGGGCTATTAAAACTGAAAGCACTTTTACAGTATTTTTAGTGTAAATTTTTTTTTTTTTTTAGATTTAATGTTTCCTCCCATCAAGCTGCATTTCTTCTCTTAGTTGATTACATTTTGGCAGTAGTACTTTGAACTTTGTTTAAACAAGATAGTTATCAACAAATAATAAAACAGCCTCAAAATGAACCCAAAATCAACTTTTAATTACTTATACAAAGTATTTTTCAGGAATTATATCTCATTATCAATCAATATAACAGTATAAAATAGAACAATATATAGTAGGTCCTTGTTTAATGTCATCTCACTCAATTTTATTTTGCTATTATGTTACGAACAAAAACTATTTTAATTAATTAATTAAAAATTAAAGTTTTTTTAAGGTATAAGAACAGAATAAAGTTATATTTTCTTATGTTTCTTGCATAAGAGAGAGAGAACTTATGATGCATTTGTGAAAAACCAGATAACCACATTTTATTTGAGCTTTAATTCAAGCATACAGTGTTACATTGTATTGCAGTGGGACAATCAGTTAAATTCATTATGTCAGAATATTTCAACTTTCCAACCAAAAGATCCAGGGATTGAATTAGGATTTCATCTCTTGAAAATTTTTGAGGATGCAAGCCCAGCTTGTATATTCTCTTCCTCTACAATCCAACTGACCTCCATGGATATAATCAACATCTGATAGGTACTGAAATGCATCATTATTAGCAAATGATTAGTTTTTCTTAATATTAATTCTCAATCATAGATATAATACCTATGAATTTTAAGTTGTCTTTTAGAAGATAATTTTCTTTTCATAAATTATAACATATAACTGCTAAGTAAAATTTTCCAATTAAAATTTATACTTAAATGATATTCTGTTTTTTATTCATCTCATTCCATTATTGAACAATATAGTAATGATTACATTACAAAAAATTACCAAATAGTATCAACTCTAGTACCAGAAAGAAAGCACTCTAGGAATGTAATCTCAATTTATAATACAGTAAACTCTTGCTGAACGTGGGGGTTATGTCATTAATACATTGCGCAAAATCACGTTCCACAAAGTTAACTATCTACGGAAAAAATGTGTTATTTTATAGTTCAAATTAAGAAAGTATATATAATTTATTCAAACCTAAATATTATTGTAATTAAAAGGGGAAAATTAAACAAATGTTAATTGAAAGGATTTTTATTACTTCTTAATAAGTAGGTACATGATACAATTATTTTTTTTAAGAAGCTGGTGATTTTTGCTTGCGATAATGACTGGCGCAACTCTTTAAAAGTTTCGCTGTAAGGAACGCAGAAGTTTTCAATGCTCCTCATAAAGTGTTCTTATGCTTGATTCGTTTATAGCTTGTTCTCTTGCAAGCAATGAAACACGTGTACCATTTTTCAACTTTTAAAATTTCTATTTTCTGAGATAATGTCAAAACTTTGCATCTTTTTTTCTGCTTTATCATCATCATTCTTCCTCTTAGATGTCATATTGAGTTTTGAAATTAAAAGAAATACAAATGCAAAAGGAGAAGAGGATAAACACTGATAAATACATGATTACAGCTCTGCTAACATGAGTGAAATGATTGCAACTTGGCCTGGTCACTCAGCTAGCAGATAGCATCAAGCAGAGTTGCCAGATGTGTGTGGGTATCGTTTCAGATACTCACATGCTCATCAGCCTACCATGTATGAATGAAATTCTAGCGTTGGACAAATTAAATGGAAGCAATTAAGACATTCGTATATGCAAAATCGCTTACTGCAAATCCGCACTCAGTAAGGGTTTACTGTACTAGGCCTAAAGATTTTCTGATTTCAGTTAACAACGTTTTACTCAAAGTCACGACTTTCAGGAATCTAACCCCAATGTTAAACAAGGACCTATTATAACAATATTTAAAATGATAGAGCAACAATTTTTTAAATTCATATTAAATTTAAAATGACAAGAATGATTGAATATAAAATGATTTTAGAAATATAAAAATAAATATTATATGTTAAATTACACAAAAATTACAAAAGATATTAATATAAACAATTTTACACAATTTTATTTTACATATTAATTAATTTTTTAATGTAAATATTTAATTATATGTTTCTTTTATCTGACGAATTATTTTTAATCTTCTGGAAGATTACAAGTCTTTCAAATTGATAACCTTTTAATACAGATATTTTCTTCATACAAGAAAAATGGCATTTATTAAGTCTTTGTCATATATTTTCTTTAATATTATTGTATTGTCCCAATCCACTTCAATATTCCTTTCTTGTACTATATCACATAAGCTCTAATATTCTTGCCTGTAGTTATATCGTACTTATGTTGTTGCATTTCTTATAACTGTATTTTTAGTTATTCCTATATATTCCATATTCTGCTATTAGCAATGTTATATAATGGAATCTTATATACTCCAGCTTACTCTTTAATTGATCTATTTTTATCATTTCTAATTTTTTCATACAATGGGGTTTCTTCTAATTGGTACTATTATATTATGTTGTTTTTTGTAGGTTTTTTTTTTTTTACTTTAATAAACATACTATTTTAGTACGTTTGTTTAATAAAGTCAAAAAAAGATAGCACTAGAAATAAATATTGAAGAGGATTAGGACAATGCAATAAGTAAACACTAGCAGTACTACAATAGAAACCACCAAATTTTTTTTGTTTAAACACATTTATCAAGAAAATACATGTAATAAATATTTTTAATTTGAAAGATCTTTCAAACTTCCAGCAGCTTAGGAATATTTGGTCAGATAACAGAAGTGTATTATTAAATATTGATTGATTTTTCAATGTAAATATGTGAAATAAATTGTTTATATTAATATTTTCTGTAATTTTTGCATAACTTTTATAACATTTACTCTTATTCTTATATTTATAAAATCATTCCATATCTAACCACTCCTGTAATTTTAAATTTAATACACATTTAAAAAATTCTTTATTATTTTAAATATTCTGTTATTGTTCTATTTTATTCTGCTTCACTGATGATTGTAATTCATGAAAATATTTTGTTAGTAATTAAAAATTGATATTAGGTTCATTTTGAAACTGTTTTATTGTAGTAATATATTGAATATTGATTTATTTTATATGAAATAGTTACCATTGGAAACTTTTGAATTATACTATAGAAATAAAAAACTCAGATTTAAAAAGTTTACATGTATAATAATAGCTCTTGTATTATCAAAAAATATAAAATGCATAAAATCAGTACTGTCAACAAGCAAATATAGTTAATAATAGCTCTTGTATTATCAAAAAATATAAAATGCATAAAATCAGTACTGTCAACAAATAAATATAGTTAATAATAAATATATTTACTTGCTGACAGTGCCAAGTTTTTATGGTTTTTTTTTTTTATAAGATTATATGAAATTATTATTGCTCTAAGCTGTGAATCTAGTGTTTACTTTAGAAAATATTTGTTTTATTTACATAATAGTTTCAATTATGCAATTATTGTAAGATTATTGATAACTTAAACTAAATCTCAATGGTACCAACTAACTCAAACCTAATTCTGCCTAATTAATCCTTTATAGCAGCGTTTCTCAAACTATGGGTAGCAACCCCAAAAGGGGTTGCGAAAATTAAATTCAAACACTTGAATTTCAGTTTATATGTAATTTCAAAAACGCTCATTATTTAACGTATGACAACATATGAATTTTCAGTGTAGTTGGCTGATTGTGTTCATCTTAATAGGTGTGTAAATGATTTATGTACCTGTATGTTTTATTTCATATTTAATACCTGGGGTCGCGAAAAATCTCGTAATTAAAAATGGGGTTGCGAAAAATCTCGTAATGAAAAATGGGGTCATGAATAAAAAAGCTTGAGAAATGCTGCTTTATAGTAATGGAATTTTAATTAATAACTCATACCAGCAACACTTAAGCAGAAAAACCAACAGCATTGCATAACTGAAACCAATAGTACTGCTTTTACTAATAGTATTAATGCGGCTGCAATGCTTGTGCTATTGGTTTGAATTATCTGAAGAAAAAGGCAGAATTATGGATACAGTTAGAATTGTAATAATTAGAAATAATTTAGATTAATGTTAGCACTATTTCTGGACTTAGCTTGAAGTCCCTGATTCAATTCTGGGCCGAGGCAAGTTTAAACTTTATAAATCAAACTTCAAGGGAATTTACTCTAAATCAGGGGTGTCCAACTTTTTGGCTTCCTTTGGCCACATTTGAAAAAAATTGTCTCGAGCCACACATAAAATATACTAATTCTAATGATAGTTGTTAAGCAAAAAAGTTAGTAAATAATGTACAATATATTATATCCACCATAAGCAAAAATGTTGTAGCATAATAATCTTTGATTTCTTTTCATTCAGAAATTTTTTAAAAATCATTGAGCAGATGTAGAACTTTTAATCACTGAAATAAGAAATATTTTAGGAAATGTAGATATGTATTTAAATAATAAAATTTTCATTAATTTCATTAAGTACATAAAAATCTCGATATTTTAAGGAAGTTTATGATTTTATGTTGGGCCATATTCATTACAGTGCTGGGCTGCAGGTTGGACAGCTCTGCTCTAAATGAACCTAATACTTGCCAAATTTTATCAATAACAGATATGTTTAACAGAAAGTTTACTATCTCAACATCTTAACTGCTAGTCTCAGTGATTTAGCAGTTAAGACATTGTGATGGTAGCCCAAAGGTTCCTGATTTGATCCTTGAAATCTGGGCTGAGACAGATTTTTTTTATTTTTTTTTTTCTTCAGATAAACTAGAATTTTTAACTAATATAATTATTAATTCATAGATAGTGTCATTCTTTGATAGAATCATTAATAAATATTTTAATTATGAGATGGCACTGAAATTAGTTTAAATTATTTCAAATCAATCATTTGATTTGAAATAATTTAATCATTTGATTATTAAAAATTCCATTAAACTTATTAAGGGATAAAATTTGGCAAGAGTTAGGTTAAAAGCAAGTTTTTTTCTTCATATAATTAGTTAACATTAAAATTTAGTGTTGCAATCTATGATTTATTAATTATTAGTTTGTTTATTAATTTAGAGATGATGTTAACATTAGTTACATCTTGGATCTTCCAGTTGGAAGGAGAATGCAATACTACTATGCTCAATGAAGTGACCAATAGGGATATCTAATATCTGTCTTATAATAATTTTAATATATATATGAAGTGCTTCATTTTAAGATATGGGGTTTAAAAAATTCTAATAAACAAGATTATTCAAAGAATAAGCATTTTTTTGATACATAAAAAACATCAACTTATAACAGAATTTAATTTGAACCATTCCAGTCATAAGTAGAAAATATATTTATTAATTATTAGTATTATTATTCATTATAGCATAATACAGCATTATATTAAACTTAAAAAAAACATAGCCAGATGATTCAGGCATCAAATTTACATACATATAACATATATATATATGTTATATGTGTACAGGACAAACCCGAATTCAGAAAATACTAGAATTTCCAATTTCCTAGTCAAAACGAGAATATCCTAACGCTTGTCAGACATTGTAGTATTTCCTAGGCCGAATTCGAAATGCCAAACATTTCTTATTGAAAGGACGGAATTTCTAGTTTTTCCTAGTCAAAACCCAAAGTGGCAAACAGTCAAAATTCATTTCTCATGTATTCCCGCTCAGAGTTTGATATTTGCCAGTAGAAATTTCTTTCTTTAGAGAATATCCACAAGGATAAACAAATCTCATTGAGGAAGGTTGCAATCTGTGCTAATGGAAGTACGTGCATAGGCTAAATCCGTTTTAAATGCACGAAGCATTGTGTATACGAATTATGTTATAAAAGAATAACATTTTGTGTAATTCTAAATGCCACAAAAGCCTACCTTGAAGAAAAATAAATAAGAGGTACCTAGTTATGTTTTTTTATATTTATGGTAATACTATGAATACAAAAATTGTTGATTAGTTGATTAAAAACATGAATTGATTAAAAATATTATTATAATGAACATACTGCATATTTTTATTACTTGATAGGAAATAACAATTTCAGTATTATTTTCTTTTGAGAAAATGAAATAAAACAAATTGAAAACAAAACTAACTCTCATTTGTTATTAGATGGCTGATAATAGAGTTGACCCTAATTCATTATTACACGGTTGACTTTAAAGAACATGCCAATTTTTTATTTTTTATGGACAAATATTTTAATATTTTTATTAGTTGTGACCTAATTCATTATTACACGGTTGACTTTAAAGAACTGAAACCGCTAAATTTTTATTTTTTATGGACAAATATTTTAATATTTTTATTAGTCGAAGTTAAACGTAAAATACGAAATAAAAAATTTTTTAAATTGATAAAAAAAACTTAGTACCTCTTATTTATTTTTGCAAGGTTGGCTTTTGTGGCATTTAGAATTACACAAAATGTTATTCTTTTTATAAAAACATAATTTAGATCACAATGCTTTGTGCATTTAAAATGGATTTAGCCCTATATATGTACTTCCACTGGTGCATATTGCAGCCTTCTTCAATGATTTGTTTATCCTTGCGAATATTCTCTAAAGAAAGAAATTTCTGCTGGCAAATATCGAACTCTGAGCGGGAATACATGAGTAATGAAGACTTTTATTTTTGACTGTTTGCCACTTCGGGTTTTGACTAGGAAAAACTAGAAATTCTGCCCTTTCAATAAGAAATGTTTGGCATTTCGAGTTCAGCCTAGGAAATACTAGAACGTCTGACAATTGTTAGGATGTTGTTGACTAGGAAATTCTAGTATTTCCTGAATTTGGGTTTGTCCTGTAACGTATATACCAAAAACAAATATGAAAAAATGGGCAAAGTTCCATTTTACCAGTTTGACACCAAAATAGTAGAAATCTAAAGCAATTATTTCAAGTTATTACCCAGTTATCATAGATATTAAAACTTGCCAAGTAAAAGCCTGAAGATGTGGCACTGTATTGAATTTATTTCAGTATTTAAATCTCATCTTTTGACATTGGGGTTGGAATGGAACTTGGCACCATTTTAGATTTCTACTCTTTTGGTGACCAAACAAACTGGTAGAATAGAACTTGGTCCATTTTTTCACATTTATGTTTTTAGTGGGATATCAGTAGTTTTTGCTAAGTTGTTATTTTGAATAAACACAGTAAATAAATAATAATTTCAGATAAAGAACTTGACATTTTTCACACTTATGTTTTTGGTGAGATATATTTAACATGAAAATATAATGATTCATAGGAATAAATAAAAAAATGCCATTAGAACTAATAATTTATAAGATAGGGCTCTCAAAACATTTAGCCTATGATTGTTTTTGTTACTTTTGAAATGACATCAGAATTGGGATGTGCTTAATCTCTCCCCTTCTCAGACACATGTCACTAAAATTTTTATTACAGTAGGAGAGTTGTTAACTAAATAATCTGAACAGCACATGTTTTCTTTTCTATATATTGTTTGAATGACTTTTTATTAAAGGACTTATTTAAGTTTTAATTGATATTTATGAATTAATCCATTTCATATTAACTGTGTTTTAATACAATGGTAAAATATGGTCTTTGGCTGAGACTGTGAGAATATTTTGTAATAAGTCACAAAAATAATTGAAAAATTGGCATTTTCAGAATTTTTCCTTTATCTGTATCCTAAGACCTATACTTGTGCTAAATTTCAAGTCTCTATGTCTATGTGAAGCACACTAAATTTTGATGAGTGAGTCAGTGCCAAAATTTGCAATTTTCTGGGGCCTCTATCCTCTAGAGTAGTTGTTCTCAACCACTGTGCCGCGGCACACTAGTGTGCCGCCAAACCTTTGAAGGTGTGCCGCGAAAAATTAAGAATGAATTGTATACATGTAATTGTATGAATCATATATATTAATAATGAAACGTGATTGGCTGGATACCGCTTTTGCAGTTCTATCAATTCCTATAAATAGGGTATCGTTAGAAAAATCTTACTCTTGAATTTCTGCAATAGGCAAAATTTTTTGTCGTTATTCATAATTTAAACATTAAGGAATAAAAATTAAATTAGAATTATAGTTTCTATAAAAAGACAAAATCCACAGGCGGCGCTATAATTTAATAAGGGCCACCATTTAATGGTCCCGTGTACGAGGAAGATGTATGAGTATGTGTATAATCTGAATGTAATTGATAATAAATATAATAATGTGTTAATTAAAATTCGTTGTTAAATCTAAATTATTATTTAAAATATTTAGGTGTGGTTTAAAATATTTAGGTGCCGCCAAATTTTAAAATATTAAAAAGTGTTCCTCAACAGAATTCGTTGTTAAATCTAAATTATTATTTAAAATATTTAGGTGTGCCACCAAATTTAAAAATATTAAAATATGTTCCTCAACAGAAAAAAGGTTGAGAACCACTGCTCTAGAGACTTTGAGATTTAAGGTTGAAATTTTTATAGAGCCATGAGGAAATGAAGTTATGGAGGTTGTAAATAGGGCTTAAATTGGTTCGTATAAATACTGTATTACTTCGAATTTAAGCTGCAATAGGATTTTAAAATTGGAAAAAATAAAACTGATAGGTATCAAAAAATAAGAAACATTTTTATTTACTTAAATTGGTACTAATATACATAATAAGCTACCTAATTTATTGAGAATCTTCTTTAGATATACTATCGCATTTGTTTTTTTTTAAATAGTGGCAGGTCTCTTCTCTCAAACATGTTCTAATCAATCTTCCATCAGGTCTGTTAATCATCTATACATTCTTTTGTGTTCGAATTATAATGCCCTTAGGAAAATTTTCCTTAGGTACAGTTTTTTTGTTTAAAATAATAAAAAGTGGCAATTTGTTTTCATCAGCAATTATAAACAGTATTATAGTAATTTGTGATTTTTCTTGAAATGAAAATATGGCCAGATACTGGCCATATTTCAAGAAAAATCACATGATAGCTGTGTAGAATTGCATTGTATCAATGCAATTCTACACAGCTATCATCAAAAACCAACTGGATTAAATCAGAAAAGTATGATCGGGGACCACCAAATAAACAGTCGTAATACTATATGCATGCATAGAGCATAAGCAAAAACTCGATCATTGAGAAGTGGGTTATCGGAAGAATTAGGATATTAAAATAATGAATTTGAATTTAATCTGCACCCAAAATTTGTCTTAAAAATTTGAATAAAAAGTGCTGCTTAAATTCAAAGTAATATGGTATATACATGGTATACATTGCAGGAACTTGGCCCGGTGCACTGCCATGCACCTAAATGAGCCATTTATTTTGAAAGTAGCATAAAAGTCACTTTTCTGGAAAAAATTGGATCAGATCATTGTGCATGGATTTGTATGTGTGTGAAATTGTACTGAATTGTTACTAAGCTTATTGATTGCAAATCATTAATTCATCAGCTTTTGCAACACAGTCATAAATACTAGTGTAAGCTGATTAAGTCATAAATGAAGATGATTTATTCTGTGTTCTGGAATTCCCTATATATTATATAAAATCCATAATCAGGATCCTCCTAGAGTACAGGAGACATGATATCTAGAGGGCAAGTCCCAAGGAGCAGCAGCAACTTAAAACAAAAAGAAAAAAAATAAAATTTCAAATTATATTGCAGTATTAATTTTTTTATACAGATAATCCTCAAGTTATGAATTTAATTTGCAAATAAGTTTTGTTCATAATTTAGATTCTTTTGTTATGTGGCTCTCAAAAGTACTGAAATCACTTTGAATATTGTATTTTGTAATATATTTCATAATTGAATCAGTCACTGATCCAATTATGAAATATATTACAAAATACAATATTCAAAGTCAAATCTATTTCAAATACAATATCCAAATTCAAATCTATTTCAGAGATTTGAATAAAAATTTATGATATAAAGTGAAAGTTTTTTGATGTAATGCCTGCCATCTTAAAATACTACAGGTAGTTCCCTCCTTTATGAGCTAACTCATTCCTAGAGTGATCTCTTTGGTAAGAATTCATCAACCAAGAATCAATTTACCATAGACATAATGTTAAAATCAGAAATTCCATTCTCAACAATGCAATTTGATTACAATAAAATTAAGTAAAGGTCAACAAAATCAATAGTATTAAACAATGATTTATTTATCTAAATAAATGAAAATATAGCTTTAAATTCAAGCAAATTATTATTATCATCTGTCAATAATAATGCAGAATAAAAATTCTTTATTATTATTGACAGATAAGTAGATTAGCTTTAATGCAAATGAATTACTATCTTAGGCACAATCCAGGAATGGAAGTTATTTTAGATAATATCCCAATAAAAACCAGAAGATATGCTATTTGCACTTCTTGGCTGCTGTTTTGAATTTCTGATTTTGAAGCAAGATGGAGTTTCTGCTATAAAAACTATTGTACTGTATTGTATAGCTATATGTGTTGGCTTAAATGCTTTTTTATGACTGCTTAAAATTTATTGCAATTAATGGTCATATTTTTGAATTTTTGGATACTTCACATTTGAAAAAACTTTTAAATCCAGAAACTCGTAAACCAAGAGCTACCTATATTGTAATATGTTAACTAACTGTGTAATTTTATATTACAGTAAACTCCCGCTTATCTGGTCTGTTTAACCAGCCACATTTTCATTGTGTTATGAACACAAATAAAAATGGTAAAAAGAATAAATCATTCAGAAAGAAGGAAGGTCCTTGAAATTAAGATATGTTGAATAGCAAGATAATTCATCAGTTATTGATATAATTCCTATTAAAAATTGATGAGATTTCATGATTTTGTTTCAAAAAACAAATTTAAATTGTAATGGCAAATAAAGACTACTGATTTTTTTAAATCAAAATATTACTTAAATAAAATTTATAACTTGTAAATTAAATAAATATATAACATGTATAATTTTTTTTATTTAATTTACAATTTATAAATGATATTTTACACGTGTTTTTTGATTCTAGCCATTTGTCTTGAGATCTGGTAATTTAATAGGGATTCTACTGTATATTGGTTGTTAGAGCATTTTGCTATTATAATTTTTAAAGTTCTTGAAGAGTTTTTGAAATTGTCTGAAATTTCAGTCATGGTAATTATGAATGTTTATAACTAGAATATTTGCAAATCAAAGAGTGCCTGTACTGAATTAATAAAAAGATTATGAATAAGAATAGATTAGTATAATTTCTTGATAAAGGCATGGTTCAGCAAATTCTGTCTGGCCATCCAGATAGAAAATATTCTAAAACTGTCACTCTCTGTAGTCAGAATTGTGTATTGTATTCTTGTGAAAACAATATTGTATACTGTATTCATTGATTAAGTTGTTAATGTGGAGGCACAAAGGAAAATAGAAATACAGGCATACCCCTCATTATTGCAACAATTACATTTCAAATCACCACTGTAAAGCAAACCAATCTTGTTTCATTTGTTAATTCATTTAAAAGCCTAAAAAAAGCATTATAAGATGGCTGCATTTTAAATTGTGTGATCATCTTTGAGGACAAACTGCAATTCCAGGTTTTTCACCTTCAGTTTTCTATTATTTTGTAGTTAATTTTCATTTTGAGATATAAAATTAAAACATGGAATATAATTGAGAAGTACCATAAAGCAAGATATGCCTGTACAGGAATTTTTGAACACATCCCTATGTATAAAAGGAATATATTTAAAAATCTTGGTTGTAACTCATACCTGTCATATCTCTGAATACGAGCTTAGAGTTATGACAGAAACTTCTATAGGCACTGTAGGAATTTTTAAATACTTAATTTTTTAAACTTTGAAAATGAAACTATATATTTGTATGTAGAAAAGTTTGTAACTAGAATTTTCATAACTGAAGGAATTCCTGTATAATTTTTCTCTCTTTTCAAAGTGATGTAAATTCAAAATTGGACAACAGCTGAAAATCCAGAAAGATATTTTGAATGAAACTAAAAGAAATATCCACTATAAGACATATATTTGATATTTACAGTTTAATTATCATATCAGTCTAGAAATACACCCTTCTATTTTTTAGATTAAAAAGAAATATTAAATATTTTATTTATAATATAATTTGTCAGCAGTTTCAAAGAAACCTTTTGTGTGTCCATCAATGCATCCATGAGATGTTGCTGATGAGTACATTTATCTGAATCTTAGCAGGTTAGTGTGATAGTCACAAGATGGCAGTAGGATAAAGTATTTGCTGGCCACCTGAAGGATTGGATTCAGTTGAGAATCCTATACTCCCATATTTTCCAGACATGAGTCCAGGTTCAGCCCATTAAAACTCATTTTTCAATAACTAATCATGGGGATCAGTCTATAATAAGCTTTGCAATGACCACTATTGTGCATATCCTTTGTGAGATTCAATAAACTTATGTTTAAATTAACTTAAATTAACTTGAACTTACCCGTAATAATAAATCATCTGATGGCTGTACTTCAGAACAATTAAGAAAACCTCTATGCATCGTCGTTAATAATATGCATTTGTAAATAATCTCAAAAATTTGAATGAAAGTAATTTTGTTACCAGCTTTATATAAAAAAATCAATAATATGCTTGATTTTAAGAGAATGTTAAGATTTAAAGGAAAACAAAATATTGTTTTAAAAATTTTGTATATTTTGGAAAAATATTTGCAGGTCAAAATTGGAAAGTTTATTCTAGTTACTGAAAGCTAGCAATTGATATTTATATAAGTAGCAAACATTACACACTGTGTGGTGGTGTTATTTTATTGCAAATAAGTGTAAAGCTTGAAAATTAGTTTAATTTTAAATTTGAAGAAATTCATTAATTTAGAAATAGCTTTTTTATTGATAAATTTTTAAGATCTGAAATTTCTAAAGATTTATATTTTTTATATTATTTGATTTAAATCTAAATTTGTTAATTTTATTTATATGGATTATCATTGCTTATATAAATTGTTTATCCATAATATAATTAAAAAAAAAAATTAAATTTATTTTAAGTTACTGAAGTTTATGCAATCTCTTCTTAATATATTAACATATAAATGAAATACAATTTTTAAAATATTTTCTCATAATTTTGTGTTATGTATGCAGATCATAAAATTTTTTGTAAGAAAATCATAACTCTTGAGAATGTGAAATATATAAATATATTTTAATATTCTTTATTTTAAATATTTAAAAATTATGATAATATACTTAATTATTAAAATCAAATTGAATTATATAAATTTATTCCATTGTTCTATTTTTATTTCATACATCTTATTGTTGCCAAACTAAATTAATTAATTTTGTAGAAATGTTTCTCCTTTGATCTTATTGTTTATTAGAAATTTTAATGGATCATTAATAATAGCAAAATCTTTAATTTTTTTAAAGTAATGGATATAAAATATTTAGACAATTTTTATGATTCAAAAACAAGTTAGTTTATCTAGTTTTCAAATAAAAATCTTTTAAAATAATTACAGATTTAAATGTGGTGAATAGTTACTGTAAAAATTATAGCTTTTATATTGTGCAGACTATATATTAAAAACAAAATTAATAATTGAAATGCTATCTTTCTACTTTTAATTTAATTCACATTTGTAGTCTTTACTTTTGGAATAAAATATAAAAATTCAATATTTTTTCAGTTTTCAGTATATTATATAACTTGTTATTGTTTTTTCATTAAGTAGCATAAAGAAAAGCTTCAAATTTTTTAAGAATTAATTGCTTCTGAAGATTTTATTAATGGATCTTAATGACTCCATATCAAATTTTAAGTTATTAATTTAGTAATTAAGTAACATAAAAAGTTAATAATTAGAAATGAACACAAAATCCAGACTCCCAGATGCTAAAATGGAATTTGCTAGTTCATGCATTTTTATTTAATCAACATCTTTAGACGTTAAAATTTTTAAACAAGCAATTTTCGTATACTTTCTCTCTCTAAAATAGAAATTAGAAAAATGTCAAAGAAAATAAATTGAGCTAATATTTTGTTCAAATCCCATCTCTGCCAAGAAAATATATTAAAATTTTTATTACAGAAAACCTAAACTAATTTAAAAACTGAAGAAAGTAAAAGGAAACTGGGAATTATTTTTTATTTTCTGAATATGAAATGTTTTTGAACCTTAAAAAAATTAATATAAAAATTCCTAATTTTGTATTTTAATTTACCAGACTGTCTTTCATAAGAAACTACATGTTCTATTAATGCATTTATTATGAAAAATTCTAAATGTCAAAATTTATTATATGCAATTCTAAAAAAAATTAAGAACTTCATTTTATTATTAACCATTTATAATACAGTCATTGAAATATTTTAATAATACTTAATAATGGAACTATTTATAAAATGTTGTTATGATAACAGACATAACAGAAAACTAAATCATTGTCTGATATGCAATGAATGGTTTTATTATAAATTTTTATAGAAGGTAAAGTTTAGATGATATCTTTTAAGAGTGGTTTTACATTTCTCTGTTGATATCTTTTTATTTTATAAATTCTGACTTACTGTATATAATACGTATACTTAAGTCTGAATTATTGTACCTGTATATATACAGTATATATGCATGCGTAGTGTGTATTGGGAATTAGTTAGCAACTAACTATAGAATAATAATAATTTAATGTATTTACTAATTTACTGTTAAAGGAACTAATAATTGTATATTGTTGTTGTAAAAGTTCTAAAATTTTGAAATGTATAATTTGCATAATTGACTCATTGCCGGATCGTTTTCCTTACTCGGTAAAAAATACAAATCAAACTGTCCATTTTGAGTTTAGATTTAGAACTGGATTTCGTAATAACCTGACCAGAAGAGTAATACATGTATTATATTACACTAAGGTTATTTTTTAATATATACTGTATATACATAAACACACATCAAATCGACACAAGGAACTATTGATAGAAATATTTAGAAATACTGTATTGCAAGCGTATCAGTTGAAATACACACAGATTGTATGATTTAAGTTTTGCTTATGGCATAATAATTTCCTTAGACAGGACTTCCTTCTATCAATATAGATAACATTCATTCTGTTTTTTCCCTCTCGCACTGAAAATATTTTATTAAAACCTGTTAAAATACTGTATTGTTAAATTTATTGATTTTGAAGTAATTTAGATGTTGCACAATGTTAAATGTAAACTGACCGATTTTTGTTGTTTTGTCTAAAGCGGAAAAAAAATCACTACAGTATTTTGTAATTGTCTATATTTACGATGGAATAATAAACCAAAGAAATTATCAAAACTAAGTATGTTTTGAATAAAAAAATAAATATCAATTAATATAATTTATCCTTTTAACTAATATACAACATATATATAGTATTTTAAAATTCTTTATATATTACATTTTTCGTCTTATTTCTATAATTAATTGAGTTTGTTTGATTAAAAGCAATTTTTAAATTTAGGTTGTACTTGTTGCCTTTTTAACCCCTCAGTTTTAATAATACAATGTTTGTTTTTATTAATTATAACTATTATTATTATTATTATTATTTTTTCCTTCCTTTTAATTCTCTGTTCGTTTACAAAATTCATTATATATTTTTATTAATACAATCTACTATTTGTTTTTCTGATTGTCTTAGAGCTAATAATTATATTTAATTATTACTTCTATTTGCTGTATTTATTTAAAATATTATTTTGCTTCAATAGTCCAGAATAGCAGATTTCTTCATAATTCAGTATCAGTATTTACTCAAATGACGGAAAAAAAGATATTATCTCTAGTAATAATGTTAATGGATAGTCCTATAAGATATTAATTTTCTCGTAAACTTTTTAACTTGATATGGGCTAAATATTTACACGTGTTTAATTTATTGGAATAAGTCGAGACAGATCTATATTTTATTAATTCGAAAACGATTTTTTTAGTCATATTTAAATTTGAAGAAACAAAGTAAGCATATTCAGTGCAGTGGAATTTCTCTTTATAAAAGGAAGCAAATCGGATTGCTTGACTTACTGATAAAGCCGATTAAGAATAATTTATAGCTGATGGTTGTCCCCGTTTCGTGTACTTAATTTATCTAGATGAAATGCGATTGACAATAAATAAATAAAAGAAGTAACTGCAGCTGTCATCTGGATTATATTAGTGTGGATTTTAGAATTCGCAACTGAATCATATTGAGGAATGGCATAATGCTTTTAACAAAGCTTCAGTATCCGCATTTAAATATATTCGTATTAATTAATGTAAAGCAACAGTTACAGTATTTCAATGCAAATGGCTCTTCGGAGAATAGGAAAATCCACCAACCTAGATGATCTAAACATACATTAAAATTAATCTAAGCATAATGAAACTTCATTGCTGTTTAAAAGCGAATCAAGTCTCAGCGTGATTATTTTCTCGCACCTAGGACGTCTCCAAATTCGATGATTAATTAGATCATCTAAGGTCTTCATACGTCTAATTTGCATAATTATAACAGGAACAAAGTCGAGCTATTTTACATATTTTGTTTTCGCGTTTATACAGTATGTCTTATAGATCCTAAAACTTGTTTCTATACGTTATTCATTCGTTCTCCCGCGTTTATCGTAGAAAAATTTAACGACAATTTTTTTACTTTACCTACAAATAAGTCAAACTTTTCGTGATCGAATTAAAATCTAGTTTATTTATTTATTTATCATATTTATCAAATTTTATAATAGGTAGTCAAAGAGTACGGTAATATTTTTGATTGGTGGAATGTAGGTACAAAAAAAAAAATTTCAAGAAAACACGGAATGCTTTGTTCATCAATAAAATAATTACAAATTAGTTTACACAGAACGTTCTTAATTAGAATATGTAAAAAGCCAGTTATAATTGCACTCAATAAAAACATTGCTGATTATTATTTCTGTAAATTATTAATAATTGTATGTAACATAATCGCGTTATGAGCGACAAAACATTGATTTAGTTCTAGTATTTTTTATTTTTTAATTTGGTAGAGCGACAGGTCGAAGACTGTACGGCTGCCGTAACTGTCGCACTATTTTAATTTGGTAGAGCGACAGGTCGAAGACTGTACGCCTGCCGTAACTGTCGCACTATTCATGATCAAGCAACATACTCGGCACGAATCGATGGGGCTGTCTGGCCTAGTTCTACCACCCCCGTCTCTCTCCTCCCTCTGCTTGTCTGGCTACGTCTGTCTCTCTCTTTCTCTGTGTCGATTTGTACCGCACTCAACACACAGTCCCTCGCTTCCATAATGTTTAAGCTCTGACGTCACAGTACACCGATAGAATTTTGTCCTATTGTATTATTTTCCTGTCGTATCTTTTATATTATCGACCGAAATCAGAACATTCGCTTACATTAGTTTATTTTATTTTATTTTTTTCGTAAACTTTTAATAAATTTAATTTATTTTCCTTGTAAAAACAGAATATTTTTCTGTATATTGTAACCATTCAAATTTTATTATTCCACGTGGAGAGTTGGAAAAGTTCCATTTTGTTCTCTGCACGCTATCTCTCTCTCGTCTGATTTCTGATTTTTGATCGAATAAATTGATGTTTCTGGATTTATGGCCTCAAAACTCTCTACCAAATTCACTCTATCTATTTTTGATGAAGTAGCAAACAAAGATCGTCAGATGAAGCATTCTTCTTGTTCTTTTTTATTTATACGAAATCCGGTTGGGTGCGATTTATATAATAGTAGTAGGTCTATTATCAATCGTGCATTCGTCTTGTTTTGCAGTTTTATTTAATAGCACCTGCAGAGTTACTGTCGTGTAAGCGTTTATCCCTTAAAATAAAATATTAATGTGGGTTTTCTACATAAAAATAACAATAATTAAAGAAATTTTGTTTCTTTTTTAGCAGCAAAAGAATTGGTTCGGTCGCCATCTGGCTGTAATATTTTTGAGTATTTTTAGTACGCGTTTCTTTCGCTAGATGGCAATATAGTTGAATGTTGTTGCACAATTCAGTTTTCCGTTGTTTTAAATTAAATCTTACTTATAATGTAGTTTTGGTAAAGTTTTCTGCATTTAGAATGTCTAGCTTAGAAAAAAAAAATTCACGTTTTTCAAAAATTGTTTATAATCCCCTTTTTTAAGTTAAATGATAACTAAAAGCATTTTTTTTCTTTTCGGATATTTAAAATAGTTTGTGTGAAAACTTCGAGTGGATTACAGAGCGCCGGATTACATATATTGCAGTCTGGATATTTTTCAATGTCAAAAAACACGTCGAACACGCATTCCACTGGCATGCAGTTGCTGCGACACCTGTCTAATGGCAGGCTAGATAACAGGAAACCCTGCTGCGGATTTCCTTGCTTTGCAGACAGAAATACAAGGTCGCCGAGTCTAATGAAGAGGATAAACTTATTTACTTGATGGTTGAGACGTCCGACTCGAATTTTTATATTTTCTAGTCTAAAATAAAATTTATTCGGAAATACTTTTTTTCGGGATTATATTCACCTGTTTATAAGATACACATATATAATATCAAATTTAAATATCCAAAAATATAATACTTGCAAGTTTAGTTTACGAATCTTTTTGCACATTTTGTTCTTATTTAAACCAGTCGAATTAATTTTTGATTATACAAATATGTAATCCTTTTCTGTTTTTGGATATTGGAAATCGATCTTTTAGTCTAGGAAAGGCGGTATGGATAAAGTAGAATTAAAATCTATCAAAAAGTTTTTTTTTTCCTCCTCCGATTAGGGGCATGCTGTTTCGAGAATATGGGCCGTTTCAAAATTTTAAGTTATCCTTTATGGGGAAAAATAAGAATGAAGTAAAATAAATGGGTTGTATTTAGAATGGAGTATGTCATTTAGAAAGAATATCTAGAGATCCAACATCGATACTAGAGTAACAGCGAATTGCAAAAGTAATAGAAATGATGTATGCTTTGCAGGATGATAAAGAAACTGTGTAGTTGGAAATACGTGAATGGAAGAGGTTAGATAAATAGATGTATAAAGAGAGAAGACGTTAGACTGATATTAATAGGCAAAGAAATGAATGACGCATAACTGATATTTCTTTTATCACAGGATGATGGCCTGAATCCATGGAATAATGTAATATTTGTGATGAATGTGATGATATTTATGAGTGCTATGAAATTTTGTATCATTAGAAAATGGAAAAGTTCCCCCTCTGATGAATGGACTGACTATTCATAGCTGGAGTTTAAAGTCAAAATATTAGCAAGAGATGAATGAGTTAGTAAATTGTATTGAATGGATGTTATGTCTGAAAACTAAAAGATCTACTTAATCTATATTTCTCTTTGTTTCTTTTGATTTTTATTTATAAACGTACTTTTCTTCTTTCTTAACAGATGAGTTGTTTTTATTATTTAATAATATATTCCTATCCAAGAAAATTTCAGAAAATATTTGCATATGTTAACGATGAAATATATAACTATGAAGACTGTATTTAAAAAAGCAAATAAAAAGTGTACAATTTATAAAATCCAGCATTAAATATTGACACAGACCATACAGATGTTTTATCATGAATTTTCAAAAAGAATTATTAAAATTTTAAACAGTAATAATTTTTTTTCTATAATTACCTCTTCTCACCCATAGAGTATTAAGAGGATAAATAGTTATGCTAATGTTGATAGTATAATTTTTTAAGAAATAATTTTATTAATAATTAAATGAATTTACATTATTTTCCATTTATTTTATTCATTTTTAATATTAAATCATATTTAAATAATGATATAAGAAACTTCTAATAAAATTTCGTGAATATATCGTTTTTGTTCAAGTATCGCTAATATATTAAAAAAATTTAATTAATAAAAAATAACAATTAAGAACAACGTACTGTAATTTTTTTTTAATCTTAAATTTTTATTAGTTTATAATAATGATTTTCTTTATTATTGTTTACATCATCATTATTTACATTTTAATTTAAATATCCTGTTTTCTAATGTTTCAGGCGAAAAGTCTGTCAAAATGAATAATTTAGTTTTTTTTTTGTATGTAAATATATAAAATAGAAGCACAGAATAAAATATCATACTAGTACATAAATGGAAATTAATCTATTGATAAAAAGAACAACGGAGTCTACGTGAAACGATATATGTATAAGACTTATGACATTAGATCGGTTTTCAAGGTCATTGGACAACTTTCGAAAACATTTTTTTTTGAAAAATTAAAAATAATCCGAGCCTGCAAAACATTATAGAAAACAATGCCACGAAATGACTATTTCTGTTTAACATTACAAATTAGTTATTATGGTTCATTCTCTTTAAAAAAAGAAAAAAGTAAAACCCGCATGCGAACTATCAGCTTAGCATGCTTTTTTTCCTTTTCCTTTTAATAACAGCTGCTAACAAGTGGCAAGGCAGCGACTTGTAGATAACTGTTACGATCCGGGTTATTAGCAAAGATATGCGCATTTTAAAGGCGCGTATATGGCTCTTTTTAAAGATGGCACAGCATCTTTATGTAAGTAGGTTGTGCGGGGAACTGTGCGTCATTTCGTCTGGCAGACTTCCTGTTGACCTCAACGAAGGGTGGGGCTCGTTAATTAATGTCTGTTCTCGCCGATCATTTAGCTGCTAGATATCAGACAAATCGAAGACCACTACAAGGACGTCCAGCTTGTACGTGGCGCGATGACGGAGAGTGTTAGATCATTGGCCTTGACGCGTTAGGTCGACTTCCTCACTGATAGTCATCAGTGGCGTGTCGCGAAACGGTCACTCACCCCCTTCACTCCCCTTAGTATCCTCTCTGTCATTTCATCCGTAGGCGGTTCCAATTACGAATATACTGTATACAACTGGTTACACAATAGTCACGTAGGACCATCTCAGTATCGATTAAGTCCACTTTGTTTTCATTTAAAGAATGAAAAATGCTTGATTATTAGCGTAAGACCATGTTACGTAAGAGTTTTCATTTGTTTATACCCATACACGTGTATATAACGAATTAACTATTTGTCTTATCAGGGCTGTCCGTGAAATAATTACATTAATGTTTAACATCATTGCTGTTCTAAAAGCGTAAACTAAATAGTGAAAGATATCAAAACCAAGTTTTGCTAAATGGACGATGCATATTTATATATAAGGTGCGCAGTTTAAATCTTCTTGGATTGCATAACGAGCACAACCGCATTAATATACTCTAATCGCGAAATAGGCCTATAATGGAAGCGGAAAAATCTGCAAGATATCAGAAATTCGTTGCATTCTGTAAGTATATCCGAATTTTTCTTCCTTATGGGACGAATAAGAAAACGCGTTATAGGATATATACGTCGATTTTTAAAATGGCGATCAATTTAAAAGAAGAAAATATGTTGCAGAACATTTGGCATCTGTTCATATTTATGAGCGAGTGTAAACAACATTTCATGTCGAGACGCAAAAAAAAAAGACAATGTATACAAGCAAGTTTAGTCGTTAGTATTTAAACAGATATAACAGAAGATGAATTTTAATGAAATCTAACAACAATGCATTCCTTTTTATTATTGTGGATTATATAGAAGTATATACAGTATAAAAATGTTGTTCGTCTTTCAGCATTCAAGAAGAATTGCATTTGTTTTCGCTTCTACTTCACTTATCATTAACAAGTACTGTAGATATGGTAATACATTAACAAAATTCCTGGTTTCACTCAAAACTACGCGATGAGGACATAAAAAGTAGTGAAGATAAAACATGCTCTTTTAAGATTTATTAGAAATTTTAAATATACTGGGAAACATATTTATTCATTGATGATATGTATTATTTTTATTAGATATATTTAAGATTTTCGAAGGATCTTCTCTTTTCTTGTTTTTTGTATATTTTTCTTTTTAAAAATATTAGATTATGTCGTTCCTAAAAATACACTTAGAATTTCTATACTCATCCCATTTCGGTATATCTTTGCAACATCATTCTATTTTTAGAAGATTGTTTTCCTTGGCATTATTAGTTTCTAATGATAGAAAAGGGGGGAAAAGAAGTAAGCCATTAGATTACACTATCACGCACGTTCATTTACATATTTTCGTTACGATTGATTTTTTTTTTTCCGTAAAAAATCATGTATCCATTGAAAATTGTAGTCTATTTTTCTCTCGAAGATCTCTGGCTAAAATAAAATTATCTTTCGTTGTGTTTCAACTCGTTTTATCTGCCTGCCAAAGACAATGTCCATTTAGTTTAAATGAGATTAGCTTCCTGTATTATCCCCATCCCATAAGCGTAATCCTAGTTAACGTAATAAGTCTGTATCGATATCATCTGTGGAATGTAATAATCACTTATCGGAAGGTTTAAATAATCCACGATAAAGCAGAATAAATTAAGCGTATATAATTATTTTTCACGCGAGTTTTCCTCGGATCTTGTGTGCGATTTTAATCTTCGATAACTGCATTGTTTCTGATTAATACACAGTAATGTAATTTAGTACTATTTTATGATGATTATAATCTTATAACAGTTATAAATATTGATTATTTATTTATATCAAAATATGCATCTAACCTTTAATTAGGTACAAATGCCACTATTCTGTCCATGTACATAAGCTGGTCGCTATACAATGTAATTTATGTTTCCTATCTGTTTACACGACTTAACGACTGACCGTAACTATCACATGCCAATAATTATTTTAAATTTATTTTAAGATTTCTATACGAACAATTACATCACTTTAAATGTATTAAACAAAAAATGAAAGAAAGGGATTAAAATATATATATTTGAGACTTATAATCTAAAGTAGATACCAGCAGACATAGCCACTGTTTGTTTTTGCCTTCTGGCATCTTTTATTCAAAGAGCTGCTTGCATAAGTATTCCAATAACATAGTCAAAATATATTATTCGTTGCTTAAATATAAATTTAATGTATGTTTAAAGGTTTACTGCATAATTTATTCGTTAAAATTAGCTACTAATGTATTCATTAAAATTGCATGATTCCATTGGTTTTAAAAATATATTCGAGATTAGTAGGAGTAGTAGGCCACCAAATATTATTGTTTACGTTTGAGGAATATTTTACTATTTAATATTATATAAATCAAATATATTACTTACTTAAATATTTAATATTGAAAATTTAATAATGATTTTATTTGAAATACAGTATAATTTTTGATTTTTAAGGAATTATATATATCGGTACTGTAAAAAAAAGAAAGCAAGAACTATATTATTTTTATATCACTCTTTAAACAATTTCTCCTGTAAATAAATTCCTTCCTCACATAAAAGTAACACAATAATCACAGTTTTAATAAATTTTACCATGCTAAGGGATTTTTATTTGCCCAAATTTTCAATTTAAAATCAATGTTTAATATCATAATGAGAAAATTAATTTCTTTTTTTTTAATATAGAAATTTTATTCTGTTTCTTCCATTCTACGGCCTTTCAGTTTAATTAATTCGAAAAAAACAAACAAAAAAAATTAAATAAAATTACAAATATCAATATTGCATTTTTATAAAATTTTTTAAAATTTATAAACTTTGATAGAATATTCACACAAAAAATACTCCTTTTAACGCATTAAATTTTTTTTTTTTAATTTAAGAAATGTTTTAGTGAATGAGTCTATTTGATCTATTCATAATTTATTTGGATCGGATAAATATTTTGCTTTTATTAATTATATAATTTTTATGACTAAGATATTTAAAAAATCTATTAAATATATGACGTAGTAGAGAAAAGGCCTCCCGTTTTTGTGTTGCAAATAACAAGGCCAATCTCCTGTTGACAACATTCTATGTAAACAGTGGATGGAACTTGTTATGTCTATTTTCTGATCTCTACTATCTGCTGCAATCTACAAGCTTTCGACAACTCAAGGACTTGTTTATTTTTGGCTTCTACTCCCTGCTCCATCACTGTACATGACCACAATAACATGGGCGAGATTAGTTTCGATCAAATTAGGATTTCCCCCTCCTCTTTTTTGTGTGCTCTATGTTCCATTTTGTATAGCGTAGAATCGATCTTGTCTTTAAAATATTTGGTAAGAAGAAATTCCTTTTTATTCTGCATATGATAAAGCTTACTTTTCTCCTCTTTTTCTTAAATATTGTACCCATTATATATAGTTTCAAATTTCCTGAAACGAACAAGTACTATAAAACATCATTGTTTTACATAAATGCTAACAGGAATACTTATTTGTTAACTTTTGCAAGTAATAGGGATGATAGATAAATTAACAGAAATTCCCATATCTTAAATTTATGAATGAAAAATAACTAAAAGTAAAAATTAATTTAAAAAAATCGAATTTACAGTATTATGAATAAACCATTATTTTTTTTAGTTTTATAATGAAACTGGAAGATTATATTATTAAAGTTTTCTGTAGTCAATATAAATTTGTCATAAAATTTTACTCATTTGAAGTTCTATGGGTAGAATTTGTTTGTTATTCTCAAACTTTTGTTATTGTATATAGACTTGAATTGCAAATCATTGCATATAAACAGTTTATAAATAGTTTCTGGAAAAATTTGCCTAAAATCTTAGTGGAGAAATGATGATAAATTTTTGCTTAAATACAGAAATATAAGTAAGGCATTTTTTAAGCCTTAAGTTTTTTTTTTTATAATTACGATTCGAACTAGTTCGAACTTAATTGGATAAAACAAAGATTTGCCTTTTGCCAATGTAAATAAAATCAATTTAAATAAAATATTAGTTTTTTTTTTTATAATTACGATTCGAACTAGTTCGAACTTAATTGGATAAAACAAAAATTTGCCTTTTGCCAATGTAAATAAAATCAACCAGATTTATTTAAATTGGAAAAATTTTGCATTTTTTATTTTCCTCTGTGTAAATAAAATTAATTATTCAAAAATAAAAAAACGAGTAAAACCACCACCATTTTTTTCAATGTTGATGACGATTTTATAATTGAAATCATCCAATTTAATCTACTCGAATAATAAAAAAAAAAACTATGAAGTACGAAAAACAGAATCTGTGCTCTGTAGAATTTATGATTAAGTTGTTTCTATTATGGAAGAAAGTGCAGTAACGGAATGCATCAGTGCAAAAAGCAATAAAATTGCTGAATAATTGTCATAGAACATTTTGCCCGAATATGATCTTGATTTTTTTTTCTTCCTAGTTCGCACGAATAGACTCGATATTTGTTGTAAGCCTGTATTGCGTTATTAAATGGAACCAAATCTGCTGTTGTAATATTTAGCAGTGCCACGCATGCATAAAAATATAATACCATTGCAATAAATCTCTACGTGGATGCTTTATATGACACTATTGCAAAATTCAAAGATGCAAGCAAGACAGATTAAATATTTTATCCGGTTTAATAGTTAAAATTACATAAATGAAGTTCACTTTTTTTCTCTTTTTTATTTTTTTGTTTACTAGTGAATATTGAAATTGAAAAGTTAACAGAAATTCAGTTTCGAAGATAATCTAATTTCGTTTCTTTCTGGATTTGAATTCTTGTCACATTTGTATGATTGATTTATGATTAAACTGTTAGCTTCAGAGATCAACTTTTTCCCACTCTCACTAACTTGTAGGTCTACTGTATACATATATATGTGGGTTGAGTTTATTTTTTAAAACTTCTAACTCGGATCGTTTCAGTAAAATAAAAATTTTATATATATGTTTTTTTTTCCTCTTTACCTCGTAAAACTTTTTTCAAAACTTTTGTTAACATTTGTTAAATAATTAATGAATTTTAAAGTTAGTTAAAAATTAAAATGGAATAGGAATCGGAAACGGCTGTTTTGTACAATTGTTTAATTATACAAATGTTTCGTGTAGCTTAGCACGGACGTTAAACAACTTTTCTTAGAAATAAAACAGATCATTCTTTCTTTTCTCCTTTTCTAATTCCGAAAATTTGTTATCGGAATTAGTTTCACAGTAAACAGGATCAAATTCTTAGAATTATATTGTATAACTTAGATATGTCTAAACAAACAAATTCTTATTTCATCTTTACAGAAATAGATGAGGAAAAACAAGGATTATCAATAAAACGGAAGGGGAAGAAGAAAAATGCGCACGTTACATTAATCCTCATTAAAAAACTAACTTCGAGTTTTATTCTTTTCCAAAATTAATGTGAAAAGAATTTCCTTAAAGGGCTAATTCGATTGTTACCAACATAGAACGTATAAATTATTCTTTAGATGCTCGCTAATTATCTGAATGGAACAAATTTATCTTTTGGAAAAGATTTTCGTTTATATCTCATGAATCACTTTCTATGAATAAAAAATAAAAATATTCTATATAATCTCTTGTTAATATACGGAATAATAGAGAAAATTCAATCGTATTAATCTTTAACTATGAATTCCTTTGATAAGATTCTACCAAACAGACTAAAAAATATTTATTTTATAAATTCAAAATATTTACCGTTATAAACAGATTTTAATAAAAATAATCTATTTGTTGTAGCTAGATACGGGTTTCTGTTTTGCTTTTAGTTTATAGTAGTTTATGTAGGCTATATACTTATTTCTCTTCCAGTTGTAGTACATCTACTAAATAAATATCTGTAGTATCTTGAGAATAAAAGAGAATTACTGTATTTATAAAGAGGCACACTTTTTTCTGCTGGAGACTTCAAATTGGATTATGTAAAGGACTTTTATTGTATTATTCTACCTATGCTAATTTAAAACAGTTTAGCAAGTGTTCAGTTTTATCTTATCGGATAAAAGTTTTTTAATTTTCGAACTTTTATTCAACCAATTTTTACTTTTAAATCTCAATTCTTGTAATAGGGTATTAAACGTAATGGAACAACAAATATTGTCACGAAAGATCAGTGACACAATACTACTACCAGGAAATATATCGTTGTGATTAGAACAAGCGATGCGTGGAACTGTGCTATAGATAACAGGTTAGACAGACAAGACTTGATAATGTTTTTTTCCTGTCTAGACAAGCCGGACTGTCACGACTTTTGCCGTTATTGGAGTTCTAAAAGTTCAGTTTCAAAATGGCGATTTGGAAAGATAACAAGCGATATAAAAATATGGAAGTTTTAATTCTATTTCCTTTTCGCCAACCGTGGTTAGCAAAGTTTGTAAACAGTAGAGTTTCGGTTGGAAGTTTTCTTCTCAAATTTCATTCATAAACGTGTAGGAGCGGCAGATCGGTATCTGCATATCCTTGCAAAACTCAAGGACTCGTGCATGATTTGGCTCTGCGTGTTTCTGTTAATTTTCCCCCCTTCAAAGCGTGCATTTTGACAGATCAACCCCTCTGACCTCGATGTGTGCTTTGAAGGTAATCCACCTGTCCTCATTCACTTCCTATTGTGATTGGAATTTTAAAAGGAAACTGCTGAAGCTGTTCTTTTCCTGTTAAAGATGGAATTTCTTTTTACTGCAACTTCCTTTTATATTTATAAATCGTCATTAATCGATTTGGTTATTTGATAATTGAGAATGAATTTCACGTTTGTCTTCGTACTTAATATAAAAGCCCATTTGTTTATACAGCTAAGTGGTGGAAAATTAAAAGGCATAAGGGTTGTTTTCATAATCGAAGAACATAACATTATTCATTATAACTTGTTTGATTTTTAATTGTTTGCAATTTTCGTATTTATAAATTATAGAATTTTATCGACTTTTATAACGGATCATCCGCATCTTATCAGCATATATATATATTTAATATAAATTATAAATTTAAATAAATTAGAATATTTTAATAGATCTAAACAAGACTACTGTTTACTTGATAATTGTACGACCGTAGGGTATAACCATTATTGAAATATTGATAATAGGCTAGAGTCTAAACGCCGATCATTTATGGATAGATAATGTGATGATCGCGTGTGTTGAATTTTTAATAGCAGTGTTTATTTTTAATGGCAACTTCCGTTCGGGGAAATTTGGCAGTAAATTCCGTTTTTTGTTTAAATAACAGTTCTTGTTTTTTTGCAATGAATTCTGTCTAGTCGAAAGTTTAAAAGTTTTAACGCATTACAATATTTTTCTTTCCTTTTTAGCTTAGGAAAACAATAAAAATCGCAGACATTTTCTATAAGTATATTCGTTTTCGAGAGAGGATTGTGGGTTTATTGTTCAGCATCCTATTTATCATAATTCTCTTTCTTCCAGATTCCCTCTCTCCTTTCATTTTTCATTTCATTTTATTTTATTTTTTTATCAATGGTCATCTGTTTTTTTTTTTTTTTTTTATCTTCCTCTACTTTTTTTATTTTCTTTTATTATTTTTGCTTTTTTTTTTTTTTTTTTTTTTTAATCTTCCTCTACTTTTTTTATTTTCTTTTATTATTTTTGCTTTTTCCACCCATTTTTAAATCTAATTCAACTCATTTTCGTTCTTTCTATTGTTAGTTACTTTTACTTAGTACTTTTCGTATCTAATCGTACCTTTCCCCCACTGTCCATAATATTTCATTACATTTTAAAGAATCTTTTTTATGAATTACTTTTCTTTTAACTTTTAAAAGTTTATTGATTTATTATTGAAGTGAAATGAATTAAAAATATTTCGAAATATTTGATTTTAAATCTCTGTATTCATAGACTAAAATATGAATATCAACGTTTCATATCTTCCAAGAAAAGTAAATTCATTAATAACTTTTGAATTAATTGGAAAATTTTATAGAATTTAATGGTAATAATCTTCCCTTAAAGGTGAATGACGCCATGTTTTTTACTCCATATCACAACAAATTTAAATATGGCAGATATTCAAACTTCATAAAATTTTTCCCTCAAATAATTTATGAACTATTTGATAAATTATGAAGTTCAATAAGTGGTCATGCTATTGAATGATCTTGATGGCATGATTGATTATTGTTATTATTTTAATCTTGCCTAATTTCAGAATTGCGGATATGCTCGGAAAGTAGCCAATCAGTCCTTTTCAGATTTACTTATTTTAATTTTATCTTGCAAAATTTAATTATCACATTTTAATTTAAATACTATCAACAAATTAAATTTTATTAGAGTACAATATTTTATTTTTTTGTAAAAATATCTTCCATGTTAAAAATTGATATATTCTCATAAAAGTTTATTTTATTCTAAATTTGATATTGAGGAATCATAATGATTTTATTTTATTTTTTTCGTGAGAATTTAATTTCCTAAACCTTAAAATACTATTATTCATAGCTATCCTTCACCGCTTTCTTCTTCGTTCTGTCACTCTAATGTCATTTTCTGAGTTGATACAATTCTTTTTTCACCTCGTATTTTTCTAAAAAAAGAAAAAATTAATATCTTTTATTATCAGTCTTCCAGTGAAATTTTCAGACTTCTCTTCCTTTTTTTAATCATTAAGCTGTACTTCTTTGTTACATAAAACGTTAGAATCTTTCTACTCAAATTTCTGTCAGACTTTATTCTTGGTTGTCTTTTTCTTTATTCTGCGTTGCTCTAAATTTTTCTTTCTTTTTTTTTTACTGATTACTCTCCACCTTTTCTCTCTATCCTTCTGCTTCCCCCTTTACCTGTTTAATAAGCTCCATTTCTTTCCACTTCTCTAATTTTGTTCCCATTATTTCTTGCTTTGTTTTGTTCCTTTTTGTTCATTCTTTTGTTCGTCTAAATTAACTAGAAGTCGTTCTCTTCTAAATTTGTAATATTACTGTATTATTATTTTAAAAATAAAACTGAAATCCATAATTATCGACTGAAAAAAGAACTAGATCTGTATAGATATATATATTCGAAAAATATTTTTGTTGATTTTTTTCGAAGTTTTAAAGAATTAAAAAACATTAAAAAATGATAAATACTAAAAATATTTAAATTTGAAAAAATGAAACAATTTGAAGAATTAAAAAGATATATAAAAATAGTTTCATTCTTAAAGTTGAAGTAGTTGACACTGTTTTAGCTATTATTGATTTAATTTCAGCCGTGTGCAGTCAGACATATAGTGAAGCTCCAGGTATGATTGAAGCTACATCCAGTCGCTTCCATCATCAAGGTGATACTCAGTGTGAATATGTGATTCGTGGACCGACAGACATTTCGGTAACATTAAATTTTACTCGACTTTATGAACTACGAAGCGAACCTGCGCCCAATTGTCTCCCTGAAGTAAGGATAGCAGAATTACGACCAAGTGGTCACGAAAACCCCATGGAAATCCTGTGTCCAGCGCGTCATAACTTTCATGCTCCTCAAGTGTTTCATGCACAGACGCATGTGCTCAAAGTAACATATATTTGGTCTCCTAACCAAGAGAGTGGATTTTCTCTCTATTTCAGCTTCCATAAAGCTCCTAATAGATCAAGTGAGTACCTTTTTTTAATTTTTACTCAAATTGCATCATTTCAAAACTTGATCTTAAATACATACAAAAAACACATTTTCTCTTAAAAAATTCAGTTTTTTTTAAAATAATTTACATACATATACTACAGTATAATGTGAAAATCGTCAGATATATTTATTATTTTTAATCTGTTTTGAATGATCATAAATATAATGAAAGTTTGTTTTATCACGTTATATAAAGTTAAATTTTCCAGTTCAGTAAAAACATAACCAAGAATGAAAAATTCGCACATTTTCAGATTGTTCATTTGGCTATCAAAGTTTAGAAAGCTTTCATTTCTTTGTAATTTTATCGACTTTTGGTCTTTCATTCGATTATTTTAAACGCTAACAAAAATTAATTTTTAATTTTTTTGTCAGTGTTTTTGAATAACTGAGTGATTATTTCATGTCTGTTCACTTTAAATGGGAAAAAGGTCCATGTCTCTTTGAAGTAATCATGTCTCAAGGAAAGTACTGAACAAGTTTTACCATCATTAAATGAAACAAAATTCTCTAAACCGGAATTTCTGCTCAGAAAATGATAGCGATTTCGATTGCAGTTATGTTATTTGCCAGGTCTGGATTTTTCTTGAATATATTTTTTGAGTTTATAATGATTAAATTTTATTATAATAATAATAATAACGGCGAGATAGTAAATAAAAGGATTAGCACTACGTTTAAATGTTTTAAACAAATTATAATTTTATATTCAAAACCATCAAAATGAAATTGCATTTACATGAAGTGTCTACGTTTGAAAAGATCGCTAAAATTTTCCTTTTTTCCCCCTCCTCTAAAAATCATTGAGTAACATTAAGAGTCTGATGTTGTCTAGACAAGATGGATATTCCTTGTCTGATTTCCAACGTCTTAAATAAGATTTCTCACTTCCTCGTTTGAATACTGATTAATAAAAATTGACAAGAAATTTTCTAATTTTTGATAGAAGAGAGAAAATTTTAATCTGACATTGAAAAAAATGAAACTGATATCATATCTTGTACCTGTTGGTATTCGTTAATAGGCAACCAGAATCAAAATATCTTTTTCGTATCTTGTCTTTGCAAAGGTGCGAATGTTTTATTTTTTGCTAGCTTATATATAGTTTTAATATTTTATTGAATATATACTTGATATCTGTAATTTTTATAAGTTTGTCCTGGATGCAAAAAATGCAACTTTCTCCGCTTTAATGCCTAGTTCCTGGATATTTGGTTATGTACAGTTGATTAAAATCTTTAACAAGATTTTTGCCTTGCAATCAGCTATAATTTGTACGATTCAATATTTATACTGTATTTGAATAGCTAGAATGCAATGCCTCATAAAAACTCAGTTCCTTCAAATAGTATTAAAAATAAAAAACAGCTCTTAGGCAGGAAAGTAAAATTTAATAATCTTTTATTAAACTCAGTTCCTTCAAATAGATTGTGCATATTATAAATATGCATGAATTACACTATATTATTACACGAATTATGTATAGAGATTCTGTTTAAATTCGAAATTTAAAATTTTATGCAGCGCACATTATTTTAAATTTGTAAATAATTAAGTTTTATTTAAAATTGAAATTGTGTACAGGTATTTACAGTTATCTGAATATTTAATTCGGAAAGGAAAATAACAGTAATTTCTTCGAATTGATTTTTTTTTATTAAACAAAAAATAAACTAATTTTATTTTCATAACATAAATTAATAATGCGTGTCTTAATATATTTCGAAATTTTATGTAAACAGCAACATAAAATTTTAAGATAAATAAACAACAAATATTTAATATATGTAAGAAAGGTGAACAGAGAAGAAAGTTTCTTTCTCATTTAAATTCTAGGAAAATATTTCTTTTATAAATTTTGGACTATTTATTAATAGACAAAAAAAAATCGTTTTAATTTACTCATTATAACTAATTTTATTTTGTAGAATTATATAAAATAAGTTTTTGGTATTTATACTTTCAATAAAGAAAACAGGATGAAATTAAAATCTAATCTTAAAATTCATTAGGGAATTAAAATATACATCAATATTAATTAATTTAAGAAGTAAGAATGGAAATAAGATGGATTTCACAATAGAATTATTATTTGAATTGATAAATAGTTTGATTTTGAATATAGTGAAGCATTAGATATTTATCGTCAACACTATTTTAATAATTTTTTTAGAGATCAGAAAAATTAGATGCTAATTAATTTCCTTTTACGGTTTGTCTCTTACTGTTTTTAGCGGTTATTAATTTCTTATCAATTATATTATGCATTATCAGAAAAATTAGATGCTAATTAATTTCCTTTTACGGTTTGTCTCTTACTGTTTTTAGTGGTTATTAATTTCTTATCAGTTATATTATGCATTTTTTTCCCTCTTTCTAATGATATCGCTTGCTTTATGCAGTACAGTAATTATCAGAAATGATTGAAATCTTGCTAATCATATTGATTTTTATCGCTAATTGATACCCAAGAAAGTTTTTAATACAGTATTATAATGGCAACTCAATAAAGATTTCTATGCTGTACTTTCGAAGCGGAATCTCGTTTCAAGGCTGTGATATCATTTTCCGATAATAGCAGCTGTCCAGACAAAACTTCTTTTTCCTTTCTAACCTCTTCATATTCGGTTTCCTTCGGACTGAATAAGTTTTCCCACAAAATTCGATTTTTGTCTAGAAGAAGAAGAATTAAGTTGGTATAAAATATTTATCTTGCCAAATTTTATATTTAAAATGTTATAAAATTATATAAACGACATAATTTGTTAAAACATTTTAAATCTCATCATGTCTATAAAAAAAAAAAAAATGCAAACAATTCGCGATTTGCGCTTCTAACATTTATTAATTAGACTGCTGTACAGTAGTTAAAAGCATGAAGATACTTTAAGTATGAAGAATTCGAATCATTAATAATGGATAAGGAAATGTGATACAAAAATGATCACATTGGAATCGAAATAATAAAAAAATTAGAGACGATTTTTCGTCATGACCACCATTGTCCATTGCTTCCATTCCTCAGAGAACGTGATACGCTCGGAACATGATACTTCCAGATCCATCACGCGAGAGTGAAGGCAATGTTGAATTTCAGGGCCATCAACTGGATAGAAGTGTCTCGATAAACTAACTGTTTCTAGCAATACATTCGAGAACCATCGGAGACATTCGAAAATTTGTTCGTCTTTGCCTGAAAATATTTGCATATAGGATAATAGCGATAACCAAAACAAGGAAGCAATAACGCTCTCTAAACTATAGATTAATGAATTTTCAAAAATTAATAATTTATGGGAAAGTTATTAATATTGCAATCCAGACGTTGTTTCATAAACTTTGTCTGTATAATGCGCGGAACTGTAATTAAATTTGTATAATTATATGCGAACATTAATATAATTAATAGTTCACAAAAATTCCATAAATCTTTTATCATCTGTTTTGCTCTGATGCGCTTCTGTTCTTGGAAAGTTGCCGATATAGTTTTATGAGAATAAAATATTAAAAACAACTATCGTCGAGAAAGATTATTATCTGTCTACTAATGATTTAATCTAATGCCAGTTTCTATGCTTATTACGCCGGAAAGACAAACGAAATAATATAAAACAATGTTATTAAAGTTTGCTAATAACAAGTCGTCTAACAGAATTTAAACAGGTTTAATCCTTTTAAATTTTTATTTCAAAGAAATTAGGAATAATATGGCGATGTTTACTTTGCTTTAATATGGAAATTCATTAAGAGTTATCTTAGTTTCAAGAGATAAAAATATTCGGTCTTTAAAAGTGGAAATAAGCAAAAATAATTTTCTTACTATGACTGGAGTGAAGCTCGCCCTCTATACGCACAATTTACAGTAGGCGGCTACTCTAATGGTGTGCAAATGGATACAGGTGTTTTAGACATTGATAGAAGAGAGTACTCGTCCATCTGCATTGCTCCAGGTAAACATTGTTACTGTGTATCAAAACAGGGAAATCACTGTAGTTTGGCAATAAGAAAATTCTCTTATAGCGATCTTCGTTTTTTTCTTTTTTTAACTAGGAAAACTGTGCGCGTTGATTTATTACTCTCTCTATTAATTGCTAAGGATAAAAATATTTCTTTTATTATAAACTGTTTAGGAAGCCTATAGTTAAATCGAATGTTTGCTTTTATTGTATCGATTTCATTGATTTCAAGAATTAAATTCATTGTCACTATGGTTATTACGGATTTGCGTGACCCTGTCTACTTTGATATTGGCCAGTATTGCACAGAAATCATTGTAAAAGCATTTTAACTTGAGTAGTAGTCATTTTTATTCAGCTCCGTTTCTAATTGGACAGTTACGGCTTTGATTTTCTGAATATTAATCACGCTAAAATGTTTTACAAAATACAAATCTAATTTAGTCTTTCAATTTTAACACAAATTTAGGTTAATTTTAATTCTAACAAAGTTTAGGAGAATACGGAAAATCTAATTACATACGAAAATTATTTATCTCTTTCGAATAAAAATATTTCAGTTTAATTGTCTGTTCATTTTGAAACAAATTGAATATTAGCAGTCGTCGTAATTCAACAGTTCATAAGCTAATTGGTATTGCAGGATTAACGAGATGGACGAATTTCTACAAAAGCATTTTAGGAACGATCGAAATGCCTAGTATTAGTTTCTCTGTCTTCATAATAATTGTCAACATCAACATATACTTGCGCGTATAACAGGTCGAGAAGGTTAAAGACCTCTGCAATATATGTTGTGATTGGCTGTTGACCTTCGTCAGGTGGCGTAACGCATCATCTTCCCGTTAAGACCACTAAAGATTAATTATCAAAATGTCAAAAGGTGCATTGGACCATATACCGATTAAATAATGCATCCTGAAAAATTTTTACCTTAACCGGAAACATTAATGGGCGGATGAAGCTTTTATTCAAAAACTTATTTAATACGATTTCACACCGAAGTCACTTTCCCTCCCTCTCCTAAATCTAGCAGTAAAATATCCACTTAATGAGGAAGTTAAGGTATATTATCGAAATAAACGATTCTAAAGGATTCATTAAATTTTGAGGAACTTGGAAAAGTTCCAGCGCCTACATTCCTACATATAGATCCAGACGCGACCTTGATCTCCGCTTTGCTTTTCGCCGTTATGCACTTTTCGGTTGTCCAATATAGCAGCAGTTATGAGTCAACTCTATTATATAAAATGTCTGGCTTATAGAAGTAATATGAAAATTACGAAATGACTAGAAAAACTTCAGAGAATACTATAACTTATATTTAACATTAATTATTTTTCATGTTGTTAAAAAATAAACTTTATATAAATAGCCATATTGAATGCGTTCGTTTGCGAAAACAATTCGGATAGTAAAATATTATTTAATTGTGGTATGCACACCTTAATAATTTCTACAGTTCATTAACTCATAAATCCATTGCATACAAGAACAGTCATGTCTAAAATTTGTGAATTTTCTTCATAATTATGTAAAACCATAATTATTAAGTTTTATTATTCGCGAAAATTAATATAGTATGCCACCGAATAGTAGTAGTTTGATTAAAATAAAAGTTTTTGCCAATTTTCTTCCTTTGGGAGTAAATTAAACGATAAATATTTTGAAGGAGGTTTTTTTTTATTGAGTGAGCACAAAGTCCATACTAAGAAAGTAAACGTCACTCATGCTGCTCCTCGGGAGACTTCTTTCTCATTAATAATGCATGTGTGCTGCATCTCACGTTGAAAGGCCAATCTTGAATTTCGGATTTGAAATGCTTCCAAACTACATCATTCCGTTCTTCAAACTTGTAGTGAATATTATATAATTTTGTTAATTTTCTTACAGATTACAAAATAAAATATCATAGAATTGCCACTAGCAAAAAAAAAAAAATGTATAAAACACACTTACGCACTTTCAGTCGAAAAATGTAAGTGAATATATGGCAGAATATCACAGAAATGTCTAACAAATATTTTTACCACTGAAACATCAATAAACGAAAGTTTATTTTCTATACTAGAAGGCAGTTTCTAGATCAAACTGCAGTTCTTTATTCTTATGATTGCAGCTTACAACGGGATAACATCAATTCTCATACAGTCTCAAAAGTTATGATTTTCCACAGAGAAAAAGAAGAGCAGCTTTCATTTTTCCGCTATTTTATAGCAGCTGGTAAGGAATAGCCTGTATTTTCCTTCTCAAAAAAGATTTAGAACTTTATCCTCCAAATATTTGGAAGTTCCTTAAGGATAAAACGAAAAATTCCAACCTTGCCAGATATGGTCAAAAAAAAGGTCTCGATGAAACAGAATTTTCGAAATTTTTCTGCTTGGTTTGATGTTTGAAAAGTTTGATTATTTTGAATAGCCTCGTACTAAAATATTTAGACAATAAACAAAGATTAAAATATTTAAAAATTCAATGAACTTTAAAAACATTTCCTAGATTTTGTTTCTTTAATAAAAATTCTTATAATTTTTCATTAGAAAAATTAATTTATTGTATACTAAATTTTAAAAAAAGGTGTTAAAAATGAAAGGTTTGTTTTATTTGGCCTGTAGACTATTTAGTATCAGATAGATAAAAATTTTTCTTTCTTTATTTTATCATTAGAGAGCGACCATTTTTTGCGAAAGAGTAATTCATATTCCAAATGGACACAGTTTAAAATATTCCTTAAGAAAAAAGATTGTGTTTGCACAAAAATAAATTTTATCTTCAAACACGATTTTATCACGATTATTCATCCTACGATAACACGAATTAGTGCAACAGTAATACTAAACATCAGCATTAAGTGACACTCGTTATCCTGTTCGTTCGTGATCAAAGAGAGCGTGAAGGTTCAAACTTTTCTTTAAATATATATATTATTAGTTTTTTAATAGCATTCAACATTCTGCTTTCATTAATAATGCATATCAGTTGTTTAAAAATATTATAAACGAAGTTAAGCAAGGAAAAAACTTAAGAACAGATGTATTTACTGCCGAAATTCTTTTCGACCATAAATCTTTTCATCAGAAATTTTTCCTTGCTTAGATATAAATTTTTAATGCCTATTAAAAAAAAGTATCATCGTTATCATGCTGATGATTTCTAAACTAAACATGACCTTTAGTCTCTTTGAAATATCACAGGAAGGGGGGATATACAATGGTTACAGTTCTCCATTGTAAAATGCTTACAATACCTGGATCTATATATATGCATTATAAATAATCAGGTCATTCGTTTTTATCTTTGATATGATTAGGTTCATTATCAACAGGAAAGAGTATTCAGTCACTTTTTTTTTTATTTTTAATCTGGATTAAAATAAATTTATTTAAAAAATAATATATGTCTAGATTTATATCCACTGAATGTATAACTTAATTAAGTTTATATTCAGTCTATATCAGATAGTGCAATTGGTTTCTTATCAGCGTATATTTTACGGTCAATTAATACGTCATTGCATAAATTTATAGCGTCGAAACGACGAAAATATTAGAAACTTTCGAAATCCTGAACGTTTTAAAATTATGTTGTAAAACGTGACGTAACGATAATGTTGCGAAAACTTTCGAAATAGCAAATTGTTACATTATAATAATGTTATGATACATGATATATATTTTAAATAATCGACATTTTTTAAATATATAACTGAAAACATGATAATTATTAAATTTTTAATAATTTCTCGTAATTCATCTTACGTATGCAAATTTTAATTTTAATTGATGTCTATCATGTAAATTGCATGATTAATTAGTAATAAATTAAAAACTCAGCATGACAGTAACATTACTGTAATGTAATATTTAAATGACGTTTTAAAATAGTCGACTATATAAAGCAATGCTAGTCCTATATTCAACATACGAATTAACCAATAAAGTATCACATTTATATTTCAAATGCTATGTTAGACAATTAGTTATTACGCAATAAACTTTAAAATTTCGAATAAGCCAATTAGTTGAATCACCGGACGGATTGTCTCCATGTCTGTTTTGAACGACAAAATGTCGTTTAATGTTTTCGATATCGTAACGAATAAGTGTAACGCCAAATTTGCTTAATTTCCCCATAAAAAATTTCATAATTTGTATGAAGGATCTCTTTTTATTATATAATAGGAATGAAGAAATGTTTAGGTCATACAACAGCCGTTTTATGTCATTTAAAATGTTCTTTTCAGATATATTTTTTTCCATTCCTCGATATATATCGCAACCGTTTATTAACAATGTATCTATTTTGCTCCTTTTTTTTATTGCTGTAAAAATATCTTGCATCGTCTTTTCGTTCCGCAATTTTCATCTTCGCAATAAATGGAGAAAATGTGTACATCAGTAAAAACTACCAAGTTAAATTTATGACTTTCAATTTTAAGAAACATTAAAAATATATTCACGATAGGCTACAAAGGGGGAATGTCTAATACTTAAAAGCGGTTAAAACTACAGAAAATTATAGACCTGTAACCAATAAGGAATTCGAAAGATTCTAAAGTTTTCTTTGAAGTTTAAAAAAAAAAGTTAAAAATCTCTTATTTTAAACCAGATTATTTCTCGAGCAAGTTTTTTTTTAACCAAACGAATTGGGATATTCAGACTGTAAAGGTACAGCATACGCATATAGGATTTAATTTTTAAAAGTTGCATCATGTATAAAGATTACTTAAACATGGCACGCCGTAAAAACTAATCAAACTTCCGCAAGTTATAAAATATATAACGAATAAATTTTGAACATAAATTTACTCATAACCTATAGATAAATGCTATAGTTCACATATTTCTGTGAAACAAAATAACAAAAAAAAATATTTCTTTTATATTTATGTCGAGTTAAAATCACAAAACGGTAGAAAGGATTTATATAGCTTAGACGGAAATTCGAACATCTAAAAGATTGTCTATAAATTGCTAGTTGTATTGACCAAATCTTCGATGTGGTCAATACAACTTCAGATATCAAAATATAAGATTGTCTATCGGTCAAATGCTGCAAAAAATTAATAGGCCTATATATATTTTTTTCTTGTTTAAAATACTGTGATATATGTACGTGTATATCTGTAGCCAGCGTACTGTGTCTGCATCTTTTAATATATTTGAACTGATTTTGTTTTTAATATATTTTAAAATTGAATTATTTATATATTTTTAAATAGACCCCTTGATCATCATTGACCCCTTTTAAAATTTCATCGACCCCAGGGGGTCGATAATGACGTCGTTGGGAACCCCTGATCTAAAAAGAATATGAACAAATTAAAACTTTGACTTCTAAATAATCTAGAGAAAAGAACAGAAATGATTTCTTTTAAAATTGTTCAGATGGCAGATTCTTTTATTTCCTAAGTAAAAAAATAAAAAATTGGTAGACTGAAAATTGGTACACTGAAATAATACTCTTTTTGTGTGAAATCAATTCATTAATCATAAATTATATTTTCAACTGGAATTTGCAAATTCTAATATTTTATTTACAGAATTTTAATACAGTCAGTCGGGCGAACTTTGGACCAGCGGGGGTAACTTTGGACCACCCTGTAAATATGCATTATTTCTTTGTTTGTACTTTTTACAAATTAGATATAGCCTCACTAATTTTTTTATAACGTACAAAAGTTATATTACTACCGTCTGTTGATTAGTTTAAGTCCCAGAATACTTCACAAAACTCTCACCAGGCT